>JAZHYW010015661.1:0-60548 GCA_037355805.1 Ixodes ricinus
TACAGCGACCCAACACAGGAGGCGATGAGGTTCCCAGGAACACTCAACCGGCAGCGAAGGGAAAGGCGGCTGGAGCAGGGGGACAGGTGATCGTTGTAGGCAGCTCCAATGTGGCCAGGTGCAGGGAGGGGATAAGGAGCAAGGTGGAGGGTGACGAGAGGGTAAAAGTGGTGACCTGCCCGGGAAAGAGAATGAAGGAGGTAATGGAAAGTGCAGCGGCTATACTGCAAGAAAATAAGGCGGCAGAGAGCCTGGTCATGGTGCACGCGGGGCTAAACGATGTACTGAACAGGGGAGGAGGGGATCTGGGCGCGCACATCAGGGAGGGAGTCCGACAACTAAGAAACTTGAAGGAGAATGTGCACGTCGTGCTGTGCACCATCCCAGAGATCAGGGGGCAGACCGAACAGACAGAAAGGGAGGTAAGGGAAGCCAATAATGTGATTCAGGCATTAAGATTTCAACACAGATACGAGGTCATGGACATCAACAGGGAAGTCCGCCAAAGGAGTCCGGTCCCCACTTTCCAAAGGGACGGGATCCATTATGGCGAGCTCACAGGAAGGCGGGTGGGACGAAGAATGGGCTGCAGGGCAAAGGCTTTTTTGGGAGCCTGCGAAGTCCGGGAGAAGAGAGGGATCCGGATTTAGAGCTGGGAGGTGGGGACAGGGAGGGCAGGGGGAGGCCTCGCAGGAATAGAAAGAAGAAGAGAAAGAAACAGCTAAATATTGGTTTTATAAACATGCAGGGAGGTAGAAAGAGACTAAAATGGGAAGAGCTTGAGAAGCAGTTGGTGGCGGAAAATTTTCAGGTATATGGATTGGCGGAGACCCACCTTAGGGATATGGAGGAGCCACCATACATAGCGGATTATTTTTGGTTGGGATGCAACAGGAGTAGCGGAGAACGAAGGGGAGGAGGGGTAGGAGTACTGATCAAAGGGCAAGACTGGGAGAGGGTGAATGAGGGATGCAGGGAACACCTATGGTTGATAGGACAGATTACGGATTTGAACACACTACTCGGATTTGTCTACTTGAAAACGGGAAGGGATTCAAAAGAAGAAAATGCACAGCACCTGTCATGCATAGCGAGGGATGTCAGAGAAATTGGTTTAAATAGAGAAATAATTATCATGGGAGATATGAATGCCCATTTAGAAGATTTTGATGGGTACACAGACACAACAGGGAGAATGTTGCAAGAGTTCTGTGATGCTCTAGATCTAGTACTAGTTAATGCTCAAGTAAAATGCGATGGAAAAATCACGTGGGAGAGAAACGCCTCTCACTCAACGATAGACTACTGCCTCATGTCCCCAAAGCTGTATAACAGGCTGTAGGGAGTATGGAAATAGACGAGGAAGGTATAAAAAGCTTAGGGAGTGACCACAGAAGAATCAAAATTAAATTTGGTGCATCAGTAACAGAGCTAAAAATTCAGGAACGGGAAGGTAAATCGACTCTAAATGAAGATCAGTTACAAGAAGTATCCAAAAACATTGAGAACATAGTATCCAACCAACCGGAAAGAGAGTGGTCATATGAGGATTTAGTGGGCATTTTTAAGACTGAGTTGGAAAAGTACCGAGGTAAGCGAAGAGGAAAGAGAGGGAAAAAGCACAAACCTAAAATCTGGTGGGATAAAGAGGTTAAGGCAGCCATATCACGACGTCAAGAGGCATCTCGAGAACATAGGTGGGCAAAAAAAGGGGAACAACCCCGGACGAAGTAGCAGCAAAATGGGAAAATTTTCTAAATAGAAAAAGGGAGGCATCAGCTATAATACAGAACAAAATTGGCAGCGCAGGGGTTCAGTGGATGATGGAGATAAATCAGAACGACAGAAATGCAGCAAAAGATTTTGGGAGCACATTAAGGCGCAGGGAAAAAAGACGGAGTCTTGCCAGCACTCACTCACCACACAGGAAGGGATAAAGGTTGAGGGGAAAGAGGCTCGTGAATACATCAGGAGGACAATTGAAGAAGCTTTCTCGGAGTTGGAACCAAACAAAAAACTGGAGAACAGCAATTACAGTAACGTGCAGGAGGAAGAGAGAGCCGAAACAATGGGAACTACTATAGGAGAATGGGACAGAGCGGAAAGTAAGATTCCAGCAGGAACAGCAACGGGTCCAGATGACATTCCAATCAGACTAATAAAGGCCCTAGGTAAAGCAAGCAAATTAAAGCTAAAACAGGTGATAGACCAAATAATTAAAGGGGGGACGTACCCAATGATTGGAAACTAAGCAAGATGAGACTAATATATAAAGGCAAAGGTAATAAAGATAGTATCAAATCATATCGCCCAATAACAGTAACTTCGGTCATATACAGGCTAGCTATGCAGATAGTGAAGAGAAGAATGGAAGAGTGGGCAGAAAGCACGCAGATTCTGGGTGAGCTCCAAAATGGTTTCCGAAGGGATAGAAGGCTTGAAGATAACTTATTTATAGCCACCCAGTGCATAGAAATTGCAGCGACAAACCATAGACCATTATGGGTAGCATTTTTAGATATCAAGGGGGCATACGACAATGTGAGTCAGGAAAAACTCTGGGAACTGCTGAGGAGGTATGAGCTAGATACACATTTGATTAGATTCTTGCAAGAAGTGTATACAAATAATGAGGTGGTTATAAAGTGGGAGGCAGAAACTACAAGACCAGCAGCAATAAAAAGAGGGCTTAGACAGGGTTGTCCCCTGTCACCACTGCTCTTCATGGTATACCTGAGTGAATTGGAAAACAGGTTAGAGCAGAGCAACTTGGGATTTGATCTGACGTATATGGAGGGAGGGAGTAAAGTAAACCAAGTCATACCTGGACTGATGTATGCAGACGATATCGTACTTATAGCAGATAGCCGGGAAATATTGGACAAACTAATTGGGATATGTGGAGGAGAGGGCGACAAGCTTGGTCTGAATTTCAGTAGAGAAAAATCTGGAGTGATGGTTTTTAATGACGAAAAGGGGGAGCCGCTGAGAATTCAGAACTTTGAAATAGACTATGTAGATAAGTACAAATATCTGGGGGTCTGGATGAAACAGGGAAAGAAATATTTAGAGGAACATGAGGAAAATATAATAAAAAAGGGGAAGAGAAATTCGGCTATTATGAAGCATAGAGCACTATGGAATTATAATAGATATGAAGTAGTTCGAGGCATTTGGAAAGGAGTCATGGTGCCAGGTTTGTCGTTTGGTAATGCAGTTTTGTGCATGCGATCAGAGGTTCAGACAGGATTGGAGGTCAGACAGAGAAGTGTAGGCAGGTTGGCACTGGGTGCGCATGGGAACACGCCAAATGAAGGGGTACAAGGGGACATGGGCTGGTCGTCTTTTGAGAGTAGAGAGGCTATCAGCAAATTGAAATTCGATCAAAGACTAACAAAAATGGAGGACGTACGATGGGCGAGGAAGGTATACAAGTATTTATACATGAAGAGTTTGAATACAAAATGGACGAACCGAACGAGAAAACTAAAATTTAAATATCTGTCATCTGGGGAGGAGACTGAGCGGTACACAACAATAAAAAAGGGCGTAAAAGAAGCCGAAAGGAAAATGTGGAGTGGTAGGATGCA
Source organism: Ixodes ricinus (assembly GCA_037355805.1). NCBI lineage: Eukaryota > Metazoa > Arthropoda > Arachnida > Ixodida > Ixodidae > Ixodes > Ixodes ricinus. The sequence continues at coordinate 3,591 of JAZHYW010015661.1, forward strand.
AGGGAAATCAGCTTTAACAATTTATAGGTCACATAAGCAGGAAATAAGAAAAGAACAGGTTTTTGATAATTCACGGGGTAGTTCCCTACTATTTGAGGCTAGAACGGGGGTTTTAAGAACCAAAACGTATAGGGCTAAATTCGAGAAAATGGACACATTATGTGCCATTTGCCAAAATGAGAACGAAACAATGGAACATCTTGTTTTAGAATGTACGAGGCTTCGCCCTGCCCTCCCGGAGGGGTCAGCGGATTTGACGGGGGCGCTCGGTTTTGCGGACGAGGATGGAAGAATGGAGAAAAAAAGGGTTACCATCACAAAAAGGAGATTGGAAAACTGGTGGATACAGTCTAGGGAAAATGAAACAAGGACGAACAATTAGCACAGCTGGGGTTCAGGAGGGACAGAGGAATACTGGGACTCCCTCCCGCGTGGCTCCGGCCCAAAGTCTCACACCTGTCCCCCAGTGGGTGTGGTTTAAGGAGGAACACCGAAGAGGTTGACCAGAGGAAAATTGGCGACTCCCTCGCCCGGGGAGGAGGCGGGGGGCGGTGTTTAATTTTTTTTTGCCCGATCCCCCAAAGGTCTTCCTGGAAAGTACTCTACCTGCCCGGTGATAATTGCAGAGAGGTAAATTGAAAGAAAGAATAGAAGAAAAAAGGAAAAACAAATTTCTAAATTAATAATTTAAGGCTAGGCATGCCATCAATCTGATATTTCAGGGACACCAGTCTCAAGGAATAATCACATCCATCATCAGCCATCCATCCAATCTGATCCGGGAAGCCTGATTCCGTACTGCTTCCGCCATTAGCCTCGTGTTTTGCCGTCGGTCGTAGCGAAATATGCCCGGCAAAAGCAGGTTTCAAGGTGCGTGGCTTTACAGTAATGAGTATAAGGTCTGGGTGGCACCAGATACGACAAATCAGCACGTGTCGGCCATGCAAGCCGTGCGGAGCAACCTTCGCTGTCGCCGCCCGCGCGGCGAAGTACGGCGGTCAGAAGGCCCTCTGGAAGAGCGCGAGCATGCTGGCATTCATGAAGATCGCAGCCTCTGCGATCGTCATTGCTCGGTGCAAAAATTACCTGGCTCCGGGCACGACAGTGAACAATCCACTATCCCGCCTCCACACGCAGTTGCCAAACCTTAACGCTTGCTTGCAAGACGCACGTTACAATCGTTGCAAGTTGTTCCAACAAATGTTTCCACGACAATGAAGAGGTGGCAAAAGCGGTTTCTGTGCAGAGAAAAGAAATGCGCGTATGTGACGTGTCATGGACCGAGACCTTTCTTTCTAAAACGGCCCTTGGAGGCGGGAAATCGAACAGAGTGAGCACTACGGGGTGCTTTTGACGAGTATTCGAACGACTATTTACATTGTCAAATCAAATAGTCTTAGGAAAACTGCAAAGACAAGAGACCGAGCAGCTGCTTAGTATCAGCCAGGAAAAGAGGAAAAGCTGCAGGAGCTCCCCGGGAAGTTACTCGCATGCGGTTTTGGAAATTATTTTTATTTCGGCTTTGTGCAATGCAAGCAGGTTTGCAAGATAGATTTTTTTTTTTTTTTTTTTGCTTAGTGCAGTAAAATTTATGTTTGCAAATGTTTTGGCAACAATGTTTTTGTGAAATCTTCTATGTGCGGCATCAAGTTAGGTCCTTGAAAATACTCGCTCTGGCCCTTGAAAATTCCTGAGTATTATCCTTGAATGTTATCTCTTTGAATCCTGTGACGAACCCTGACTTGCTGTTTCCAGAACAGTCATTGCGAAATCGGCGAGTGAAAACAATGCGAACACCAAACATCGAAATATACCCGCGCTTTTAAGTGCCGCGACGTCGGTGGAAGGCAGGCTCGCAGGTCCAGCGGGCAGTCTTAAAATGGGCTATGTCGAGCATTTGTTTCGTGCCGCTGCGGCGCAGAGGTGCTGGAGGGAGCTTCCAAAGCGTTCGTTTGACACCATGAAAGTGCTCATAATCAGTTAATAACAAAGTCTAGAGTCCAAAGAATGAACCCCCGCCTGCCGCCGACGTCAATTTTAAAGCGATAGCTTTACGGGTGACACTTTGCAGAAATTTCAGCTTTGTCTCCCGTCATGACTGCACGCCCGAAGAAGGAAAAACTCTTCTTCTCTCCTCTCTTGCCGCAAGGTGAGGGAAGTCTAGACGTCCCGTCAGCCGTGCCTCGCAAGGAAAGCAAAGAGGCCAGCCCAGGCGTCCTGCCAATAATTGAGCGTCGCAGGGGAATGTCCTTGTCGTCTGCTTCGAAAGAGTTATTTTCAAACATTCCTCGCATTATGCGAAATTCCACTTTGGCAGTATCCAGTTGCTACGCGTAATGTTGGATGGTTTTAGAAACTTCCACAGAGTTTACCCACTTGCTTCACGGATCACTTTTGTCCATGGCATTCACGACGCCAATCACGACGGCTATGAGAATTAACCATGTCATACCTCCGTCCTCATGTATGTGGCGGCACCATTCCACCCACATGGCGCAACCGTAATACAGCTATCGCTTTCGTTTCTTCGCTCACTTTGGGCGAAAAAAAACTTCTTTCATTGTTGCCAGTAGAGACTTTCACTTTAAAAAACACAGTGAGGACCAAAATTAAATATTCAATAACTTCTTTGCGGAGAAAGTCTATTCTGGCCCAGTATTTGGGTTACCATTTCAGTGACATTTGCCAGCTTGTTTAGCAAATTTTCAGGCAAATCGTGGACAATAAAGGAAACACTGGAGCATCCCTTAAAAGGGGCACTGACAGGGTATTTACGCTTGCCAAGGTTTTTATTTGTACATGACGTACGAGAGTCCAAGTACCCAGAACACAATTTACTGCTCGAAATTCATTTTCGTTCCGGCCGAAAAACGTCGATCGAGAACTGGCCGGTTTGAGTCGTGCTCACTCTCTTCTCCGAGGTCACGTGCCGTTTTCTATGGTATAGACACAACCACCAAAGATGATCAAAGTCATGGGTCTTTGAAGGCACACACTCAACACTAAAAATAGACAAAAAATATTATACCCATTTTTTGTGGCTTTTAAAAAATTGCAAACTCGTTGACTGAAAGAAAAAAAAGTTGCGCAGCAATGTGACTTCCGGCAACTGTCTCCTCCTCTCCTATATTACTTCTTCCTCCCCAGTCCAGTTTCGGTCTTAAGCAGTTGCATATTTTGACTATATTAAAAAGTCAGCAGAACCCATCCTTTGGGAATGATTATCTACGCTAATGCGAATAGCATCAAACGGTGCGGAGTTATGCGCGTTCGTCAGGTGGCTGGCACACTCTAGATACGCCAGCCCACTCTTGAGGCGATTCTAAATTTGTTGACACTTTCACAGCCCTGCGCACGATCTCCGCAGCCCAGCACGTGCGTTTGTGTCACTTAGGAAGGCGAGCAAAGCACGCGCCATACGCACAAACACTCAAAATGGTACCGACCAGACTTTCTGGCGTCTCAGCTAGTCTCAACCAACGGTACTCTAAACGGTTGTTTATATCTTTACCATAGGACGCGCTTACAGCGCTGTCACAGCTACCGGTGCGCACGCGTTCCATGCACGAGGGCTCATTCCGCTCTCGTGAGGCTGAGCACGGCCGCTACATCACCCTCTCCCGAGCGCGGGAGAGGGTGAGCTAGCGGCCGTGCTCAGCCTCACGAGAGCGGAATGAGCCCTCGTGCATGGAACGCGCGCGCACCGGTAGCTGTGACAGCGCTGTAAAGCGCGTCCTATGGTAAAGATATAAACAACCGTTTAGAGTGCGTTGAATGACTGCCTTCATAGCTCTGTGGTTAGCACGTCTGCCTGCTGATGAAAGGGTCAACGGTTCGAATCCCAGCCGGCGCCGGTCTTTTTTATTTATTTATCGACCCGCGGCGTAAGAGGTTAGATAGCCAGATAGATAGATAGATAGATACATAGACGAAAAGTGCGTGAAGTATCCAAAGAATGCTATTCGCATTAAAATATTTGTGACACCGTAGCAAAGTATTGATGGGGTAGTCTTCTGACACTGTAATCAATCGCGTGGCTAAAAATAAAAAGAAAAAAATCAGCAGAACCCATCCTTTGGGAATGATTATCTACGTTAATGCGAATAGCATCAAACGGTGCGGAGTTATGCGCGTTCGTCAGGTGGCCGGCACACTCTAGATACGCCAGCCCACTCTTAAGGCGATTCTAAATTTGTTGACACTTTCACAGCCCTGCGCACGATCTCCGCAGCCCAGCACGTGCGTTTGTGTCACTTAGGAAGGCGAGCAAAGCACGCGCCATACGCACAAACACTCAAAATGGTACCGACCAGACTTTCTGGCGTCTCAGCTAGTCTCAACCAACGGTACTCTAAACGGTTGTTTATATCTTTACCATGAGGACGCGCCTACAGCGCTGTCACAGCTACCGGTGCGCGCGCGCTCCATGCACGAGGGCTCATTCCGCTCTCGTGAGGGTGAGCACGGCCGCTAGCATCACCCTCTCCCGAGCGCGGGAGAGGGTGAGCTAGGGGCAGTGCTAAGCCTCACGAGAGCGGAATGAGCCCTCGTGCATGGAACGCGCGCGATGGTAAAGATATAAACAGGTGTTTAGAGTGCCTTGAATGACTGCCTTCATAGCTCTGTGGTTAGCGCGTCTGCCTGCTGATCAAAGGGTCAACGGTTCGAATCCAGCCGGCGCCGGTCTTTTTTATTTATTTATCGACCCGCGGCGTAAGAGGTTAGATAGCCAGATAGATATATAGATAGATAGATAGATAGATAGATACATAGACGAAAAGTGCGTGAAGTATCCAAAGAATGCTATTCGCATTAAAAAGTTTTGGGGAGTGTCAGTATCCCGGGGAGGGGTCAACTTTTGAACTGTCCCTCAAATTGATTCACACTTTCAGGGTGAATTGAACCCCATTAGGATTGATGACATTTAAAGTTTCAGTCTTGTAGGCCAATTCTACAACATACTATGCTTAACAAGCTCCAGAAAAAGTTACTTTATTGTGCCGCCGTGCCTTGCCAGGGAGGCGCTCATCCGGCAAGCCAGGGCCCAGGCGGAGCGCTGCGGCTACGATCCGGACACGGGCATGCACCTGGACGGATCGCCCGGCAGGAATGCAGAACGTCCTCCGCCGGGTGAGTTCCTCCGCCGACCGTCCCTCGGCTTCGTCCGTCTTGCCGCCCTTGTTTCTTTGTGGGGTGGTGGACGCAAGAGCAGAATGCGGCAAGTGGTAGGCGCCGACGTGGGTGTGGTCTTGAGAGAAAGAACAAGGGGGTGTACAGTTAAGTGGAGACACTATACTTGGAGGCAAAAAGTAGTAAAAAAATTGTAGAGCCCATCCACTTTACATGAAGATGGAGGACCAGCGAAGCTGTTATCTCTACGACAACGCTCAACAGCACACATTCGCGCTGTTGAGCGTGCCAACGATCCTTGTAGGCGCACGCTTCCTATTCAGAGCGAACAACACTCGCCCTACCCACGGCGAGTCCAAAGAGAAAACTGATAACGTCGCTAGAGAAATGGCTACGTCAAGAGACAAAGGAACACAGCCATTGGTTGGTAGCTATTTTAGGTATTACAGCAACGTTACAGCGAATTGCTATATTGATTGAATAAAGACATACATAAAGGTGATGAGCTCTTTCAATACACGACGTTGTAAGCTCTAAACTAGGGGTGTGCCGAATACTGAAACTTCGAATACTTCGCGAATAATGCTTGCTATTCGATTCGATTCGCTTCGAACTTTCGCTGTTCGAAGTATTCGAGTTCTTCGAATACTTCGGAAACTACGAATAACGCGGAACTCGCCGATTAGTGTCAACTCGCGGTAGAGTTCCCTCTCTTGATTTTGGACTGCGCAATATGATTTCGAGCTTGGCAAACCCGAAAAGCCAACCTAAGTTCCTTTTTCTTCTTTTTTTTTTTATATGATGCACTGGAAAGTTATTTGCGGTAGCGCGATCTGTCCTCTGCTTGCGATGATGTCTGGATTCCGGTGTTGGCGAAGTGGTCGTGACGCAGACGCTGCGATAGATTTGATGAAGTTTGCAACAGCACGTGCATCGTCGAGGCACAAACGCGACGGACCACTCTCACTATTATGGATTCGGATATGGATTTACGGCTGACCTCGGCTATCGGCGATATCTGGCTCGTGTTATTTTCCGGTTCATCAGTTTGCCGGTATTCCTTTTATTATTTATTTCTACCAGTTTTCACTGAAAGTAAAACTTGCTCCCTCCGCAAAGAAACAAAAAGAAAACGATGTATTTTTAATTTATTTCTTTTTTGTGTCGCCCTCTATCGGCAGAACTCTTGCACACGGAAAGAGATGGCGCGAAGTCAGGGCGTCTGCGCGACGCAATCGCACGATCATCGATCATCTCCGAAACAAATTAGTTTGACTCTACGTTTATACAGCCTAGAACTTAATCTGCCTCAGCGGGCGACGAGTCTCCCAGCTGTAGATGAGAAATTTAGCGAGTGCAGTACAACCGCTAGCCTGGGGTCTTTAACGTGCACCACGCAGGAGTGATACACGACCGCACGATCTCCAACTCTGCTGTGGCCTGCCAACCCGCCTCCGCTTGTGTACTTCGGTTTACGTTCACGTGGTTTCGTTCACCCGCTTAAAGGTTTTGCACAAAGTCGGTGCAGCTGCGCGACGCAGTCTTCGACTTTGTATTGTGGCTTGCCGACCCGCCACCGCTTGTGCACTTTCGTTTACGTTCACGTAGTTGCGTTCGTCCGCGACGCGATCTCCTACTGCGTTGTGGCTTGCCGACCCGCCTCCACTTGTGTATACCTTCATTTACGTTCTGCACTTCACTCCTTGAATGGTGTTTTACTGACTGATATTTTATTTCATCTGTTTTTGATCGGTCACATGTGTGACATTTTTCTTATTGCAATAACAATGACATTTTCATAAATGTTTGTTGAAAAAAAAAAGTCCAGTTGTGTTTTGATTGAGCATTCTTGTTTAAAAGGAAACACTGCTCCTAGAGCTTTTTGTTTAACTTGTGATTCAATGCAAATTAAACTTACTAGCTTATCTGCCATTACAATCTGACTGCAAATATGTACTTGGTTCTGATGCAACCTAATTAAGTTTGGTAGTATTGAAAATTTAATTTGCAAAGTTTATGGGAAGGATTAAGACAAATTGAAATACTGAAATAAGAAAATAAACATATATCAGTGAGTAAAGGGTGTAGATAGTTCACTCAGAAATAATAATAAAAAACATCCACTGACCCATTTTACTTCGTTTCCAAGAGAAAATCGTCTTGTTCAGGACAAGACGATAAGTGCATGTCAATCTTCAAAAAACACAATTTAAAAAACAAATGTTTTCTTAGTATATTTTTGCCTGAAAGAGCAGTCTCTCCCCTTAATTCACATCAAATAGAAAATATTTGTTTTAAAAAATGTTCTTATTCGAAACTACTATTCGTATTCGAAAAATATTCGATTCGATTCGATTCGTAACCTTTATTATTCGATTCGATTCGCTTCGAAAGATTTGATATTCGCACACCTCTACTCTAAACCCAATTCTCGAGGCACACCTGTAGGATGGCTTTTTTCCGGTTGAGCCCAGAGTCTCTTTATTCGCATTACGGAAGCGAAAAGAAAAGAAGGTTAGATCGGCGCATTCTGCCCTCGGCCTCATCACAGCGCAAGCTGAGGTAGAGTCGGTGACTGTAGATGGTAAGGGACCAGGACCTCACTATCTAATAATGCCAAGAAAGGCTGACTCAAGCTGGTTGCCCCCTCTTTTTATTTATATTTGCCACGACTAATCGGAACAGAAGGAGCGCCGTTGAAACAGGAAGTTTTGATTAACATCCATGGACGCATTTTTTCCAGATCTTGGCACTGCTGACAGCTTAGCCGTAGAAAAACTTGGTTTTTGAAATTGTGTTAGTGAAGATTGAAAGGCCCTATACCATCTTGCCCTATAGTATTTTCATGAAATGAGTATTTTTTTATATTGAAATATTGACTCATAAACGTAGTAAGATGAGATCTGCATGTTTTCTGCTATTATTTCAGAATGAACAACTTACACACTTTGCTATTTTATGAATGCCATATCCCCCTCCGCTAAGTGCATGTGCGAAGTAACCTAAAAGGAGTACAAATATGTTAAATATGGCATCAGGGTTTTCTTTTTATATACCTTTTAGACGTTCTGCAATAAATCATCTTTAAACTGGAAAAATGGAAGTGTCATAAAAAGCATATAAATCGTTCTAGAGCTTTTATTTCTACCTGATTGGATTCCACAGCTGCTTCAGTTTACTGAGATTTGTTTTATTTTCTGATTTCAGTTTGTCCTAATCCTTCGGACAATGTTTGCAAATGAAACTTTTAGGCTACATCAAAACCAGATGCTTCCAGAGATTCCTACCAGCAGGGTGCTTGAGGAAAGAATAAGCTTTTTTCAGAAACAAGCTGCCAGCTGGCAGATGTCAGGGATGTAAGAAAAAAAAAACAGCAGCATTGTAATTATACTACAGTAGAACCTCGTTGATACGTTTTGAAGAAACCGCGAGAAAAAAACGTATTACCCGGGAAAACGTACGATCCAAACTCACCATTTTCAAGCACAAAAAAAAAAAAAATAGTCGAGAACGAGATTGAACAGCGTTTAATACAGCGCTTCAATTGCCGAAAGCGTCTATCAGCTTCTGCTGGCAAGTGCCAGCAGAATCGTTCTGCGATGGCGTACCATGGCTTCGCGAAAGCGCGTCGGTTTCGCGACGCCATCGCAGAACGAAACGAAAGGGCACGGGCTTCGGCGGAACGCGAAACCGAAGCTGCCAAAGAGCGCTGACAACGCAAAGAAAGAAACAAAGAAATGCCAGATTTGTTCATTTACTACAACCGCGCTACCGCTATTGCTCCCTTGTACGTCATAGTCTAGAGTTACTCTTGCGCACTCTTGCAAACGGTGCTTCCAGCCCTCGGAACGCTCGGAACAGTGCCTCAAAGAGCTTGCTGGAGTTACCGAGAGCGACCCATAATCACGTGTCTACTTCGGAAACGCTTGAAAAGTCGTAAGCGAACGTACTGCTGTGGTGTTGACAACTGAAGAGAACATGCGCTCGCACGGGCGAACGATCGGTAGACAGCTGTATTTGGGTTTCGATTTTTACGCTGCTGCTTCGGTTGCTCGTTACGACAGCATTCGTGCCACTTTCGCCAGCGGTGGCACTTGACAAGAGGAAAGTGAACGACAGCACCAGATGGACGCGCTGTTGTTACGAGCGGTTAGTACGCCGCCGCCGGAGTTGCAATCGCTTAAAATCCTTTGTTATTATTTCATGGGAAAGATTCTTTGACGAGTCGAATAATGAGCTAAGACAGTAAAACCGCGCTGTGTTTTCTGTAAACGACCTTAATCACCCGGACGGCTCTCGGAAGTTGCGGAGAACAATAGACGCAGCGGCGGCATTATCAGCGGGCACTGCCAGGCCAGACCATCCCGCACGCGCGCGCCATGTATGCCTCGGCGCGCTCGGCGCTCGTTCGTCGAGACCGGATGTTCGGAGCTCCGTTGATTGCCAAAAAACGTATAATCCGATCGACATTTGGCAGAATGTTGAGCGTATTTTCCAGGAAATCGTGTTATCCGGGAACGTATGAACCGGAAGAAAACAGCGCAGCTCTATGGGACGTTTCCCGTGCTTTCACTCGCGAACGTATGAACCGGGAAATCGTATGAACCGGGAACGTATCAACGAGGTTCTACTGTAATTAAGAAACTAAAATTGACTAATTTACTTTTTATTTGTGAAAATAAACATGGTCCCGAATAAAAACTTGCTGAGCGTCATCAAAGACACCTATGTCAGTCAATTTTATGATTACTCAAAGCATGCGGGAAGTGTGGGAGTGCAATGAAGTTACCACACGTGCAGCTGGCCCAAGGCTGGTGATGTTCTTACCGTCTGCGTTTTCGCATCAGCAGCCATGTACCTGCTACATGAGTGGTAACTTTCCGACTGATGCATTCTGCGTCGGCCGTCTTTAGGTGAAGTATGTAATTTCTTTCTCCCCGTTCCCCAGCAGCGGAGCCAGCCAAGCAGTCGCAGCCTCCGTCAGAAGGCCAGCGTGGTGGGGACACGCGCAGCCGCCTGGAGGGCCCTCCTGCCCCGAGACTGGCGACAACGGCAGGACCGGGCGGCGCAAGCTGGCCATCCAGGTGCGCGCGTCCACGACGCCAGCTCACCATCGAGAGCTGCAGCCGCTCCAGGCGCCAGAGGGGACTGAGGGCACAGGACAGCGGTAAGTACAATGACGCTCCTGGGCTGCTGACAGTCATTTGGCACAGGTGGCCATTCTAGCTTCTTTGCCTTAAAGGAGCTGTGCAGCGATTTTAACGTTGAAAGAATTGGCATCTTCTACTTTGGACATTGTTCATCTTGTCACAAAGGACGGAAAACACACCTCCTTCTTTCAAAATGTTGCGATTCCACCCCGCGTAATCGCGAGGCAAAAGATTAGAATATCCCCCGACCTGCAGGCGCGAGCGGCCGGCCATGAGAAACACGCGTTATGGCGTATCTGACGACTTGTAGAAAGATAGCAAGTTGTGCGAATACCTGCTCGATAAAAGGTAACTTTTCTATAAATCTTGTCGTTCCAACATAAATACCAATGCTGTCAAAACACACTGAGCATACATCGACAAAACTTTTTATTCTGCGGAGTTTTAGTGGCGCCATCTATCCCTAGGTCCATCAAACCGTCAGCTCTATCTGACCCGCGAACAGCCGCCAGAAGCCGGAGGGGAGGGGCACAGCGCCGGACGGGGATGGCCGGACCCACGGATGAGACGTTCCTCCTTTCACCATGTTGCACCCGCCGGCACGCATTGGTCACGCGGTCGCGTGCGGATGAGTTCTCGCTGCTCACTCCCTTGGCTCTATAGAAGAGCTTCACCGGAACCCGCGCAAGCCCCATTGACGTCACAGCACACGTGACTCGGAAGATGATGAAGGAGTTGAGAGGTGCCGAAAACCTCAATCTTTGTCCATTTTTAAAATAAAAATCAGCAGAACCCATCCTTTGGGAATGATTATCTACGTTAATGCGAATAGCATCAAACGGTGCGGAGTTATGCGCGTTCGTCAGGTGGCCGGCACACTCTAGATACGCCAGCCCACTCTTGAGGCGATTCTAAATTTGTTGACACTTTCACAGCCCTGCGCACGATCTCCGCAGCCCAGCACGTGCGTTTGTGTCACTTAGGAAGGCGAGCAAAGCACGCGCCATACGCACAAACACTCAAAATGGTACCGACCAGACTTTCTGGCGTCTCAGCTAGTCTCAACCAACGGTACTCTAAACGGTTGTTTATATCTTTACCATAGGACGCGCTTTACAGCGCTGTCACAGCTACCGGTGCGCGCGCGTTCCATGCACGAGGCTCATTCCGCTCTCGTGAGGCTGAGCACGGCCGCTACATCACCCTCTCCCGAGCGCGGGAGAGGGTGAGCTAGCGGCCGTGCTCAGCCTCACGAGAGCGGAATGAGCCCTCGTGCATGGAACGCGCGCACTAGCTGCGACAGCGCTGTAAGCGCGTCCTATGGTAAGATATAAACAACCGTTTAGAGTGCGTTGAATGACTGCCTTCATAGCTCTGTAGTTAGCGCGTCTGCCTGCTGATCAAAGGGTCAACAGTTCGAATCCCAGCCGGCGCCGGTCTTTTTTATTTATTTATCGACCCGCGGCGTAAGAGGTTAGATAGCCAGATAGATAGATAGATAGATAGATAGATACATAGACGAAAAGTGCGTGAAGTATCCAAAGAATGCTATTCGCATTAAAAACAGGACATGCAGGCAAAGAGCGCTTTTAATGCGAATAGCATTCTTTGGATACTTCACGCACTTTTCGTCTATAGTATCTATCTATCTATATATCTATCTGGCTATCTAACCTCTTACGCCGCGGGTCGATAAATAAATAAAAAAGACCGGCGCCGGCTGGGATTCGAACCGTTGACCCTTTGATCAGCAGGCAGACGCGCTAACCACAGAGCTATGAAGGCAGTCATTCAACGCACTCTAAACAGTTGTTTATATCTTTACCATAGGACGCGCTTTACAGCGCTGTCACAGCTACCGGTGCGCGCGTTCCATGCACGAGGGCTCATTCCGCTCTCGTGAGGCTGAGCACGGCCGCTAGCTCACCCTCTCCCGCGCTCGGGAGAGGGTGATGTAGCGGCCGTGCTCAGCCTCACGAGAGCGGAATGCGCTCGTGCATGGAACGCGCGCGCACCGGCTGCTGTGACAGCGCTGTAAGCGCGTCCTATGGTAAAGATATAAACAACCGTTTAGAGTACCGTTGGTTGAGACTAGCTGAGATGCCAGAAAGTCTGGTCGGTACCATTTTGAGTGTTTGTGCGTATGGCGCGTGCTTTGCTCGCCTTCCTAAGTGACACAAACGCACGTGCTGGGCTGCGGAGATCGTGCGCAGGGCTGTGAAAGTGTCAACAAATTTAGAATCGCCTCAAGAGTGGGCTGGCGTATCTAGAGTGTGCCGGCCACCTGACGAACGCGCATAACTCCGCACCGTTTGATGCTATTCGCATTAACGTAGATAATCATTCCCAAAGGATGGAGTTCTGCTGATTTTTGTCTCTACTAGCAAGATCAAGACACCAACTCCCAAATTATTTAAGCAAAGCACTGAAACTGTTGCACAGCTCCTTTAAGCCCGCAACATCTTCTTCGTTGTCATCATCACCACAGAAGTCATTTGGCACAGATAGCCTTTGTAGCTTTGGTGCCATAGACCCCCAGAGATCACCATCGTCATCACTAGCGTAGTCATTTGTGCATGCGACGTAGCTTCAAAGCTTTTTATACCCTAAGCTCCTGAAGTTATCCTTATTGTCATTTCTGGTGGAGTCATTTGAGTGCAGATAGCCTTTGTAGTTTTTGTGCCATAAACCCCCGAAATATCGCCATTGTCATCACTAGGGTTGTGCGTATATTCGAAATTTCGAATAGTAGTTTCGAATAAGTCCTGCACTATTCGATATTCGCTTCGAGAAGAACTGCACTATTGTGTTGTCAAATGTTGATTGCGTCGGGATAGCCCCGTTGAGCGTACGCTTCTCTCCGAGCACCGGTGCACTGCGGAGAAGCAATACCTGCGGAAGCCGAGCTTCGATGTGTTGCTTCTCTGCACTACATCGGTGCTCGGGGCCTTACCTCAACGAATAAACGCCGCGATAAACACTTTGAAAAGTATGAATATCGCAATTGCGTGCTTGGAAGAAAAGCATACATTTAGAAGCGGGATGGTGCACGCGTGCCGGCTGTATATGAAAATAAATAGAAACTTCGTGAATGTGTATGTCCACATTGTAGTAAAAGTTTCAAAATTAAACTGACTTATGCGAGAGTATACTATCGCTAGTCGGAGATGTCCTTAAAACCTGCATTCATCATGCGCGATTCTTTCTCTTTTAACTTTCGAGATTCCAGAGGAATGTTTGTAAGCGAGATTCGTGAACTCGCCCAATTGGATTTCTGCAAAAAACGTTGATTTTGGAAAAAGACATATCTACATCCACCGACATCCAGAGAGTATTCCCAGCAAGTTTCATTAGTTTCCACTGCATAGTTAATTTTTTATAAATTATTTTCTGTCCACGGAAGCTAGAGAAGAGGTGGGGTTTGGAGCACTTTTGAACGCATTTTTCTCCGTTCCACTTTTTGGTATAAATTCCACTTTAGTCAACCTATCGTTTGATAATGGCAATACAGGAGAAGGCTCGTTCTTCACTTTTCATGACTAGCATTAATAAGAAATGCGGCTATGGAATTTTTTTTGTCATTTTAATGATGTCTTTTAAAAAATGTTGACATTTCCTTGAAGACACAGAGAATAAAGATTAATGGGCCCCACAGAAAAGTTATAGGAAACAATGGCACACAAAACTTTCTGCTTGCACCCTCTAGGCATCTAACACATCTGAATGAATAAATCTGTGAATATTGTCCTGAAGACAAAGCCAGAGTTAACCCTAAACAATGCGGCGTGTTGTGACCAGCCCTAACCTTTAATTTCTTCTGCTGGCAGCAGACTGAGGTGTGACCTGCACCCTCACTTGGCCACCAGCCTCCACCACAAAATTCAGTGTGATGCCAAAAATAGGGATTCAAGATTGACCTCACAGAGTGTATCCCCTTATGTCAATCTTATTTTGTACACTGTCTGGGTATCCCAGACACTTCTGGGTCTGGCATTCAACAGTGACAGGATAAACTTAAACATAAATGAACAGTGGGGAACCAACACTAGAGTTTAGCTGGTTTTGTCTCATTATACTGATGATAAAGCATGGAAAGACCTTCCAGATATTGGATAAAACATTGACAAAATCCTATTGTGTCAGATGGCTTCAAACTCAAATCCACTGCGTAACTTTAGAGACTATAGTGGATGCAACCCCAGTTCAATCTTACTAGCTCACCCACAAACATTCTATTATCCAGAATACACCCTCCGCATTTTTTGCAGAAATGGTTATTAACAGCATTCTTTTCTTCCTCATAAAAATGTCTTAAACTACTACAATATTTATTTAATTCATTCGAGGACGTTTAAATAAGTTAGAATACGTTTTTGTCAACGAAATAGCTGTTTAGTAAAGAAAGAAAGTCATGTCCAATGTACCGTACTTCCCAATTAATTTTCTGTCCAAGATACTGTCTAACATACCGTCTTCCAGCGCCTTTGATTGAGGAAAGCGGCGAAAACGAAACCAACCTTTCTCTCGCCAAAATTATAAATAACAAAGCACTTATAGTTCCTGCAAATAATAAATATTTAGTGATTTACTTAGTTTTGTGGGCTTCATGCACGAAATGTGTGCCTTTATTTTGTTGGATGAATAGAAAACAAGAATAATTATACTTTTCGGGTTTTGACAAATCGGCACCCTCCCAAGTCATCGACACCACCACCGCGCCCCGCTCTCTTTGTCTTCCGTCATGGATCCCACTGAGGTGACATCGGAAAGCGATTCCCCTGATTCTTCTTGGACGAAACAGCCTGGTGCAGCCTTACCGGCGACACCAAAGCGGTTCTTCAAGAAGCACAAGCGAGGTCGGGTTTTGAACAGCGGCCAGCGGGAGCTGATCCTGAACGCTTACGTTCGGACGCGACATACCGAGCCAGACTTGACAGTCAACGAGGTCTGTAAAACTGTCAGCCGGTTGCTTGGTCGCGCAAAAACTGCTGCAAACGCAAGCCGATACCATTAAGATTTCGTGGCGTAACCTCGGGCACGTAAAACACGGTGCAAAAAAGCAGAATAATTGTCACGAGAAACTAGCGTCGCGTTGCTAAGGCCAGCAGCCATGTTGAGCTTTTTTTTTTTTCAAAAGGATCGCGATTGGTTTACGGAATCGTGACGTCATGAAAACGATTGGCTGGCGTTTCTCGGCGTAGGAATACATTTTCCTCTGAGAGGCATTTCCGGTTTTTTCTTAGCTTGCAACCGACTATAGTCATCACTGGCAGAGTCATTTGACGCCGTAGCCTTTGTAGCTTTTCTGCCATAAACCCCCAGTCATCATGATCACTGATGAACTTATTTGGTGCGATAGACTTCGTAGCTTTTGTGCCATAAACCCCCTACAGTCATCATCATCACTGATAGAATTATTTGTAGCAGATCTTTGTAGCTTTTGTGCCACAAACCCCAAAATCATCATCATCACTGTCGAAGTCGTGTGCTCCACAAGATGGCCCCGATGATGCATAGGCCCTTTCAAGAGACCGCAAAAGTCAATTTTCTAACAAATTGCGTGTAGTTTAGAGCAGAGTTCTAATCTGATGGAACTGCTTTTTTAGCTAAGATACAGAGGGGTAAAAGTAAATGCGAATCTTGTTCACCGGATCTTGTAGCTACAGTATGTGACACATTAGCATCACACGACACCATTTCTCATGGTCATGTGATGTCAGCACCCTGCACCGTGTTAGCGTGACATTGTGTCCATGTTGCTCTAGCTTAGCGGAGCTCCAAACATGCTGCACCTTCTCGTCCCCCAACTTGTTCTAGGATTCTGACACAGACTGTGTTGCATGGTTGGGTTTCTGGGAGCAGCGCCGCATTGCTTTTGGCCGTTGCTCGACCGATACACCGGTCAAGGCCATATTGCCGTTAGCTTGGCAGAGAAGGAACGCTACTCACATTTATAGAAGATTCATTCTTACTCTTACCCAAATGTGCGGCGCTCCTAACGTTCTGGGGCGAATGTTAGAGGTACCAAGCACGTTGTGAGACGAGGAGTGCAGCAGCGGCCTTGCCGACTCACTCTCGTGCCAGTCAGCTGTCGCGCCGACACCTCGATGCTCTCTGCTGCACGCCTTACGATGCTCGCAATGCTGTTTTCTCGGCGCTCATTCTTTCTTTTGTTTCCTGCACAGGTTCGCCGGTCGCGACCTATATTTTCAGTTTCACGCTTGCCGGTGCCCCTCGTCCAGCGACAGTTATGTGCAGTACAGTAATACCTCGTTAACTCGAAGTCATAAAAACCGTGAAAAAATTCGAGATAAGCGGAATTTCGAGATAAGCAAAGTACCGAAATTTTTACCTCTGATCGCACGATGTGCTAAATAAAACTTCTAACAATCACGGCAGCAGCACAGGTTCTATTAAAGAAAGGAAAAATAGAACCTGTTTGGGCTGCGCCATGTTCACGATCAATCGAGTCACGAGCCAACGTCGGAGAATTCACAACCGATGACTGGATTGAACACTTGACTCTTGCTCGTATGGCGCCCCGAGACGATCGAAACACCCGGGAAAAAAATGGAGGGACAAGCAATAAAGAGAAGCCACACTCTGAAACGAAACGAGACACCTCCGACTCCTCTGCGAAACACGAGACTGAGGAGCCGACGACCAGACCGGGAAGAGGAGGGAAACGGAAGGGCCCAGAAGCAAAGAGAAAAGCGAAAGAGAGAGCGGCACAAAACAATTGAGGGAGAGGGGGGGGCACCGAACGCCAGGCATTCCGGCTTGCCATTGGCTTGTCCAAGTGGGAGTAGGGAAAAAAAATTACCGTATTTACTCGCATAATGAACGCACTTTTTTTCCCGAAAAATCGATGCAAAGTTGGGGGTGCGTTCATTACGCGGGGTAAGATTTTTTGCGTCCGTATTTACTCGCATAATGAAGGGCCCTTTTATCCCGAAACATCGACGTAACTTCTTATCCCTTTGCGCGCGGCGCGCGCGACTCGAAAACCAAACTACGATGCGCAAAAAAAAGCTCCTCTCAATGTTTTCTTTCTTGGGCATTTCTTTCTTTCCGCTCCGCTTTTCTTTCTTATTTCCTTGCGCGCGATCTCAAAACCAAACTGCGCTGTATAAAAAAAAAGAGAAAAAAAAAGCTTCTTTTTATGTTCCTTTTTTCTCTTGGTTGCGTGGACTTTTTTTTTGCCGCCTTTCGCAAGCTGTTTTGTTTTGTTTTGCTTAGCCGGGGGCTTTTCTTTCTTATCTCCTTGCGCGCGGCGCGCAACCCCGAAACTAAACTGCGCTGTGCAAAAAGAAAGAAAAAAAGAAAGCTCCTTTTTATGTTTTTTTTTCTTTTGGTTCCGTGTTGTTGTTTTTTTTTGCCGCCTTTCGCAAGCTGTTTTGCTTCGCTTAGGCGAGGACTTCTCCGCTTCTTTTTCTTATCTCCTTCCGCGAGGCGCGCGACCCAAAGTCCAAACTGCGCTGTGCAAGAAAAAAAGAAAAAAAAAAGCTCCTCTCCATGTTTTTTTTTCTTGCTTCCGCTGGATTTTTTTTTATTTTTTAACGCCTTTTGCAAGGTGTTTTGTTTGCCCACCCTGCCCATGCATTCACGACCTCACTGCACCAGGATAGAAAAGTGCATTCATTTCGCGCGCGTGGGGGAGGGGGTCAAAATTTTGACGTCCGAGTTGGGGGTGCGTTTATTACGCGAGGGAAAAAAAAGTCGAAATTTTGAGAGCCGACTTGGGGGGTGCGTTCATTACGCGAGTGCGTTCATTGTGCGAGTAAATACGGTAAGTCAACAAACGTTTTTGAGGCGCACGTGTGCCGCATCTTCGTGCACCCGCGGTTATCTTTATTTTTCGAAGTGTCTAGCGTTACGTCCGACGTAACCCAAGTTACGTCCAAATCTCCGCCTTCCCAAGGTTCACGGGGGAGAGAGGAGGGCGGGGGGGAGGGTTAGGTATACGCGTTTCCAGTGCTCCGTCCGGACGTAACGCTAATGCCACAGTGTTATTTTTTTCTTGCTGCAATCTTTTTTTTTTGTGCGCGCACATTTTTTAGTTGGTTTTTGTTGTTTATTGTGGGTTTTTTTGCGATTTTCGCTGGCGAGATTTCGAGATATCCGAAGTCCATCATTGAAAACCTTTCGAGAATAAGCAAGGACAAAATGCATTGTGTCTATGGGAGCTCATTCCATGTCAAGGAAATTTTACGAGTTAACCGCTATTTCGAGATGGCCGTGTTCGAGTTAACGAGGTATTACTGTATAGTCCTATAGGGTCATATTGCTTACATGACCTTAGCGTGAGGGTGTCTTGTTAGATGCATACATAACATGTTTCCAACTCATTCGCAATTAGGTACATGTTTCGAGCTCTCTCGCGTTCTAGTTTTCAAGTCCCCTAAATCATTAAAGGGCAAGTCCAGTCAATATATTTTTTTAATTTGGGATTACGACTGTTTTCAGCTGGGGCACTGTCCCCAAATTACGTGGCATAATTTTTTTTTTTAATATTGTGTGTAGTTATATAAATATCACGGCTCAAAATTTGGTTTCGGGCATTTACGGCAATACCAAAACTATCTGATAGAAGGATGGCAACACTGATCATTAGCCGTACGGCCGCTGAGGTTACGTCACAAGGGTGCTGCGCCAGCGTTCCTTGACAAAATTAAAACCGCTTGCCACCCGCAAAAAAGCAGAAAATCGGTTTTAGTGGAATGCGGTTTCACCTGACGTAACATTTCGGCTCTGATCATGTTCGTGCCACTAAAGCGATACCAGTCATTTATTTGGTTTTGTTTTCGACCAAAGTTCCCTTTTAAATAAAAATAAAAAATATATATTCTTTGCACTTACCAACTACAAGAAATGTTAAATTTTTTCCTCGCACGATCACTAGGTGGAGTGCACTGCCTGAGTCTGCCTTTAAAAGTAATAACGGTGGATTTCTCCCTTCGGGAAATAATTGTGATGTTTAAGGAAGGAAGTGGCTTCTTAAACTTTTTTATTTATTGGCCTATCTCCTTGATATTTGGCATGGTTATGTGGTTTGTTCTGCTGATTCCAGAAATGCAATCAGATTTCAGATATCTGTCTTTGGTAAAAAGTAACACACATAATTAAAATACTAATTAGCCCCTTTCTTACGAAGTTTTAAAACACTTTCCGATCAAAATATTTTTTTAAAATTGGTGTCAGTTGGTTCCCAAAGATATGCCATGCAAGCTAAAGCTATTTTTATTTCTTTAAGACCAAATAATCTGCAAAAAAAAAACACAAGACTAATTGGAGGCCATAAAATGAAGGCTGTAACAATGCCCAATTATGGAATATTAGTGTTATCATAACGAAAATAACATAATAAAAATAGCTTTAGCTTGCAGTTTAGTTATTCCTAAAGAGAATAATACCAAGTTCATAAGAATCGGCTGAGTAGAAGTTTATAAAAAAACGTAAGGCCGGAGCATATGGTGAACAAAATGAAGCTGAGAAAATCGACTTTGAAGTTTGAACATGCATAAGTCTGGATGTTTTGACCTCAGACAGACAGAATCTGTCTAGTTTGAACTTTGGACAAGGGGGAGACACGTGCCCAAGAAGCAGCCCGATAAGCAAAGGATTTTTAGCCCTAAGGAGGGCTTTTTTGGGGGGTGGCGTCAAAACGCTGGCTCAGGTGAGGCTGGCTGGTCCTGAAAGAAGCCCGGGACTGTAGTCTTGCGCTGTGTCTGCCCTGTGCCTTGTGGAGAGCTGCTTCTTCATGCTGTCGCTGTCCAAGAACACCTTGTTGGCCTTGTGGAGTCTCCTGTCATCCTTTTCGATGCTCCTCCTGATGAGAGCGCTGCCAGCGGTGTAGCCGAGGCTTGCCACCACACTCTCGTTGGTCTTCTTTTGACCCTGATTGAAGACGCTCACAGCTTCGGCAACAGCCCTCTGTACACTGAACAGTGATGCGTGGGTGTTTTTGAAGTCTGTGCCCAGATGACGGCGTGCAGACTTTCACTTGGGTTCTGAGTTTTGCCGTCGCTGCACCGTTCAAGCAAGTCTTTGTCACCGAGCCTGGCGAACACCGGTTCCAGTGCTTCTCGAACGAAGTCCGGGAGGGCATTCTTGTGGCCACGTGGCTGCTCACTGTTGGCCAGAGCTCTGTTGTAGGAGCACCATGAGTGTGCACCCTCGGGACAGAAGCTGTGATCAGGAGACTCATCTGTGGATGACATGTGTCGAAGGGTGGCCTGCACTGCCTCTGCATTGCCGGAACGTCGTGGCTGTGACTGCGCAGGGCATAACCATAGTAATTGGTTATCCTCTTGATCCTGTCTTGAGTCAGCCTTCCCTTGCCGCCCAGTGCTTCGCCTTGGGCCTTCTTCTTGTCGACAAGTGTGCGCAAAGCCGACCCCATGCGCTTGTGGACGTGATTGAGGCAGTCCTTCTTCTCAATCTCCACGAACCCGTACACTGCATCCTCTATCAAGGCATGATAGGTCCTGCTGTCTCCATCAGAAAGGACCGTTGTGTAGCGTAGGCCGTGCTTCTCGAAGGACCTCCTAAACATTATCAACGCTGCCTCCACCTCCATTCGCCCAGAGTTAGTCAATGTTCTTCTTGCACTCTGGCTTGTGCTCTGCAAACCATGCACTGTACCCTTCATCCTCAGACTTTGGGCCAAGAGAACAGACCAGGCAGAGGTTGCACAAAACGACGTGGTCGATCACAAGTCCAGTGTAGACCTCCACAATGCAGCCAACTCCGATGTGGGATGTGCGACCCCGCTTCTTCCAGGTGCCGTCATACATCACGTCGATGTTGTTGGCCGGGTTGAGAAGTCCGCATAGAGCTCCCTCACAACTGCCACACTCTCTGCTTCACAGGCGGCTGCTGCCAGCTCACAGGCTTGCATCACTGTTGGCAGATGGCGTTGAAAAGTCTTGTGATGGAGGCCTCTATGCGAGATGTTCAAGGCTGCACAAAAGTCAGTGAGGGCTGTTGACCCCTTGCCGATAAACTGGATGCCTTTCACGGCTTTCATGTTCACTTCAAACGGCGTAATTCTTGCCTCTCCTTCAGTTCTGGGCGACGAGAAATGCTCCTCCCTGAAGTCGCACGCAGGACACGTCAACTCCAACTTCACAGCCAGGCCATACTGTTGCCCCTTGGATTTCTTCAGCGTTGGCGCGGCCGATCCGCACTGCCCACATTTCGTGGACGTGAAAAACGTGTTCAGCACCTTCAGGTCCACGATGATGAACTGAGTACCGGAATCAACCTCTTCATTTTCGTGGGTGACGTTGAGAAGGTCAAACTTCCGTTCTGTCGCGGACTTTGCTGCCAACTCTTGCTTGCGCTTATCCACCTGCGCCGCGCGCTCTGCGCTTTCGTTTGGCGAACGAAAATGTGTGTCGACTCGTAGCGTACTACCGCCGACGGTGCTGTCCACTCCAGTGTCGGGCCCGGGAGCTGGCGAAAACGACGCAGCCGCTGGTAGCAAAACTTCCTGGGAGACCGCCGCGGGCAACGTGACTGTCGATGCGGTCGAGCTCTTGTTCCACGCACGTCGTTTCCGCTTTCCGTACGCACGCTGCGTAGACCCCTTCAGACGAGGGTCGCTACGCATCGCAAACAATCACGATGGCTCCGGAGAGACGCAAAGCTAAACCAAGCAGGCGAACGCCGAAAAACGTGCTTGTTGACAGAAGTCAAAAAGCAACAACGGGGCTGCGGCTGGCGCGGTAGCAGACGACCCACGCCGTGCGCGGGAGAAAAGGAGGGAAAGAAGGCGCTCGCTCCGGGTGCAGTCCTCTCCGCGGCCCGCGCTCAATAACCTATCAGGACCGCGGTATGTTCCCCGGGGAAAACCGCGATATCTCCGCTTCCCTAGGGCCGACGCCATTTTAGGTGGTGCCGAAACGTAGACAAAGAAAGCAGCTTTCCAACGAGTCCAATATGGCGGCAATCGGCCGCGCAATGGTGGAACGAGAAGCGCGCGAGTTTTGACGTTCATTTTCTCTTTCGGGCTGTTTCTTGGTGCGTTTCTCGCGTGGAAATGATCGCGTTTTTATATTTTGAGATTGAATTACGCCGTGAGATTTTGCACACAGGTGCTCAAATGTATGGGGCACCCAATATCGGGTTTTAATGCGAATAGCATTCTTTGGATACTTCACACACTTTTCGTCTATCTATGTATCTATCTGGCTATCTAACCTCTTACGCCGCGGGTCGATAAATAAATAAAAGATACCGGCGCCGGCTGGGATTCGAACCGTTGACCCTTTGATCAGCAGGCAGACGCGCTAACCACAGAGCTATGAAGGCAGTCATTCAATGCACTCTAAAGGGTTGTTTATATCTTTACCATAGGACGCGCTTTACAGCGCTGTCACAGCTACCGGTGCGCGCGCGTTCCATCTCCCTCACCCTTTCCCGCGCTCACCCTCTCCCGCGCTCGGGAGAGGGTGATGTAGCGGCCGTGCTCAGCCTCACGAGAGCGGAATGAGCCCTCGTGCATGGAACGCGCGCGCACCGGTAGCTGTGACAGCGCTGTAAGCGCGTCCTATGGTAAAGATATAAACAACCGTTTAGAGTACCGTTGGTTGAGACTAGCTGAGACGCCAGAAAGTCTGGTCGGTACCATTTTGAGTGTTTGTGCGTATGGCGCGTGCTTTGCTCGCCTTCCTAAGTGACACAAACGCACGTGCTGGGCTGCGGAGATCGTGCGCAGGGCTGTGAAAGTGTCAACAAATTTAGAATCGCCTCAAGAGTGGGCTGGCGTATCTAGAGTGTGCCGGCCACCTGACGAATGCGCATAACTCCGCACCGTTTGATGCTATTCGCATTAACGTAGATAATCATTCCCAAAGGATGGGTTCTGCTGATTTTTGAAAAATGAACTTTTTCGCAACTTTAAGCGCCCGCGTCCCCCCTTAAGATGCTCTTTCTTTTTTTTTACTTGGTTTTATGTTTACAGTTTACTGATTTGTTACCTTTTCATGTTCCACAAACGAGTTTCTTTATTTTGTCAATACTAGAGTGTACCCGCTTTAATGCTCCAGCGCTGTGGGTCGTTTCCGTAAATACATAAACGAACACAACCCGCGCGTCTGCAGGTTTGTCGGATACGATCAAGGCGAACATAAATTTTGTCGTCTCGCGCCTCTCCGTCGCAGCCGGGTCGGGAGGGCCCCAGGAGCGCCCGGCGGAGTCGTCGTCCTCCTCGGAATCCTCGGAGTCCTCGGAGGCAGAGCCCGTCCCGCCCCCGTCCAAGTCCCGCCGGGGCCGGCCCCCAAGCGCCCGCCCCCGCTGTCGTCGGGAACGGGCGCCGCCGCAGCCCCCGGCACCGCGGCCAACCCCGCCGAGCCCGCGCCCAGAAGGGATCTCCCGCGCCGCCCGTCCTCCTGCCTCGGGTCTCGCCTCCGTCTCAGAGTGAGTGTCTCGTCGGGGCGTTGCGTGACACCTCCGACAGATGGCACGGGTCGTCGTCCGATTACGAAGGCCCGTTCACGCACCTGCTTTGCTTACGACCGAATGTTTTGCGATCTCTTGTGACGAGAGAACGCGCTGGCTACTTCTATGAGGTGATCCCAAGTACGGCATTTCACTAGAGCAGAGGTTTTTTTCGGTATTTGCAAGATAAAATCTAGATACTGTCTATGAGAAATGTTTTTTTCTTTTATTAGGTAGTTGAAAGCTTTTCGATCCAAAAATGAGTGAATGATGCGTAAAAAAATAACGAGGAAATATAGGGAAATGCCAAGTGTTCCATTTGTCCTCTCATTGTAAGGGACTGCAAGAGGTTTTAAGGCACGTGGTCGCAAGCAGTCCCAAGTGTGTGAAGCAGCACTTATACTGATCGCATTCGTCCGCCGTTCATTTGTCAGCGAAAAAGTTTTGGATGTTTATGCGTGAACAGAGCACGCCTAAAACTGCCGCGGGCTATTGTTTCGGGACGGACGTCTCTCGGGACGTCTCTGCCGGTGCAAATGATGCTTACGCACATACTATCGCAGACAGTAGGAGCCGAAACGGTCCTTCGTGTCGCTTGCGTACCTGCCGGTTTTCGAGAGGGATGCGGTTTGAAGTGGGAATGAAATGCAAAGTTGAGGTTTCATACTTCGGACTTTCCAACAGATGGAGAGGTAACAAAGCTCGGCCGGATCGAGCATTTTGGCTCGTGCCGTCCGTACAATCTCCACCGATACGAAAGACTCACTCGGAGCTGGCGTGACCGAGACGGTGGCCGGCGGGGGTGCAAGGTACGCTGCAGACGGTTCCACGTTGCCAGGGGGAAACCACGACGCAGCTAAGCCGAATCAGGACGGCTTCCTCTCTCTCGGAGCAGCGTGGAATTGCCCAAAGTACAGAAAGCGCCCCCTACCACAGTCGCCGACAAGGTGAGAGCAATGGGGAGGGGCTTCGGTCATCCCGAATCCGGCGCGAGCTTTCTACCTTTGAGGACGCTCCGACGTCTCGTGCACCACGAGCACGAACGTGCTGGAGGCTGGGGTGCCTCGACGTACTCTCGTTTAGGGCGACGTCATCCTTCGTGGATGCCGACAGTACGCGCTCGCGGGAAGGATTCAGAGAAATCGTCGAGAACAAATTGTTGCCGTAGCACGGTCGACGCCACCAGAGCGTGCGAGGACGCGCTCTTTCGCGCGCTTCGGAACAAAAAAGAAAAGTGAATGTTTGAAACAGAACGGTTAGATGTCGTCACCCTCAGCAAAGCTCACGTGGAGGCACCCTACTGGAGTGCCAGGCATTCAGAAAACACGCCCCACTGTTCTCTCTCCAACGGCGACTATAGCCGCCGTCTTGGTCGTGCGCCCCGAGTCTTTCGTACCGACAAAGTTCGTACCTTCACGCGAGGCGCTCAGAGAGGCGCTCGTCGTGGTACGTCGTATCGTGCCTAGCAAACGATGACGCAGAGACGTGCAAAAACACGCATCTGTGCCATTGCAGATAGCAATTCACGCACTCCAAATCCGGGTCAGACCGCATTCCTCGGAGTTCGAAGTTGCCGGGGCTCACTCGTTCCCTTTGCATTTATTTCGCGAACTGCAGTGGTTGGTTCTTTGCGTGCTTCTAAAAAAATTGATGCGCAGACTCGGTCCACGAATAGTGCGACACGTTGCACGGATCTCTGTTGCCACGGCAACAGTCTCATTGTGGGCAGCCGTGGAGCAGTCGTAACGCGGTCGTTCGTGCTCCGACACAAACATGCGCGTCAACCTTGGCAGTGACGTCGACTAAGCTCACCTTTTCTTCTGTCGACGCATGTTGCCCCTGCCCTGCTGCTTCTCTCGTGGCCTCGTCCTTCTGCACGCTTGCTTTGTGCCTTTCCCGTTGCTTCCTGCTCGTGTTCGTCTGCAGGCACCTAGCCGTGCCTCGGCGTTTCTTCGGCGCGCCGTCTTGACCGCAACGGCCGCACGCACCGCTCGGGGTCTGTTGCGGCGGTACTTCTGCGGCACAGGCGACTCGGCTTGACTTGGCTGCCGCCGGTGCACCGGTTTTCGCTGTGGTCGGCTTTGCCCGTGGATTGCACCTGCATGCGGCGGCGGTTTCTCGTGGGTCCGAGGACCCAAAGAAATTGGGAGTGGCATCGCGTCTGTGGACTGAGTGACCGTGGTTTTTCTATTGCCATCGTTAAGTTGGTACGTGGACTAGCGAGTGTACCGTGAAAGGGGTACGACGTTGAGATGTTTACGAGAGTTTAATTTCATTCTGATGGTATCAGCGTGGTGTCTCTGAGACAGACTGTACTATTCTTTTTACGAATAAAAGAGTACATTGAAAGCGAACAGGGAATCTTAAAGCACATTTTATTTCTTTTGACTGGCCCGCGTGATATTGTAGTAAATACGGAAGCGGCGCAGAATCGATGTAGCAAAGAGAGCACAGTGTTTGTAAACTTTGTGTTGTATCTGTCTTTTCTGAGCTGTTGTCGTACACTATGGAACGCAATGTGTGCAAACAAAACTCGCAAATTCGTGCAGTTCTGCTCACATATGTTAATGCCAAACATTACATTTTACCACCAGAGTTGGCGTCCCACAAGGGCACATTTTACCAGACTGGTACTCGATCACGGCCATTCAGCTCTGAATGCATGATGGGAGAAAAGTGATAATCATTCTTGTACTGCATGCATCACATTCTCTACAGTTAAATTCTTGCGTAATAAACCTCAATCTAATTAAATATGTAATGTCAAGTATTTTTATTAAGGTGAAAGCCTTATATGTCTGATCGTTCAGTCGACCTTCAAAGTCCTGGAGCGAAAACACGTCGGCAACAAGAACGATAGCAAAACAAAAGGTAGCAATGAAATGGCGTCAAAAGTGCGTCGTCAGAGAGCACACTGTTTTCGGAGGTTCGCTATCACGTTTACATCGGCGCTTGGGCTTTCGCCTTGAAGTCGTCTTGGGGATAACATAAGAGACCCTGTAAACTTTAGAGTGCAGCTCTTAGGCGCCCGTTCCGGCTTGAGCGGTGTCGCCGTCGCCGTCGGCATCACCATAAGGTCATGCGACCCCCCCGCCCTCTTCCGGTCATGTGACCCCCCCCCCAGGTCATGTGGCCCTCAGGTCCATGTGACCCCCCGGTCACGTGGTCCCCCAGGTCATGTGACCCCCTGGCCATGTGACCTCCTCCTGAGGTCACATGACCCCCCAGGTCATGTGACCCCCCTGGTCACGTGATGACCCCCCTTGTCATGTGACACCCCCCCCCCCGTGCCTTCCCCTCCTCCTCAAGAGCTGCGCTCTGATCCGGCGTTACAGGGAGTTGTAAACGGCTTTCATTTTTTATTCCTTTAACACCCACTTTTAATGCGAATAGCATTCTTTGGATACTTCACGCACTTTTCGTCTATGTATCTATCTATCTATCTATCTATCTATATATCTATCTGGCTATCTAACTCTTACGCCGCGGGTCGATAAATAAATAAAAAGACCGCGCCGGCGGGATTCGAACCGTTGACCCTTTGATCAGCAGCAGGCAGACGCGCTAACCACAGAGCTATGAAGGCAGTCATTCAAGGCACTCTAAACACCTGTTTATATCTTTACCATAGCGCACGCGTTCCATGCACGAGGGCTCATTCCGCTCTCGTGAGGCTTAGCACTGCCCCTAGCTCACCCTCTCCCGCGCTCGGGAGAGGGTGATGTAGCGGCCGTGCTCACCCTCACGAGAGCGGAATGAGCCCTCGTGCATGGAACGCGCGCGCACCGGTAGCTGTGACAGCGCTGTAAGGCGCGTCCTATGGTAAAGATATAAACAACCGTTTAGAGTACCGTTGGTTGAGACTAGCTGAGACGCCAGAAAGTCTGGTCGGTACCATTTTGAGTGTTTGTGCGTATGGCGCGTGCTTTGCTCGCCTTCCTAAGTGACACAAACGCACGTGCTGGGCTGCGGAGATCGTGCGCAGGGCTGTGAAAGTGTCAACAAATTTAGAATCGCCTTAAGAGTGGGCTGGCGTATCTAGAGTGTGCCGGCCACCTGACGAACGCGCATAACTCCGCACCGTTTGATGCTATTCGCATTAACGTAGATAATCATTCCCAAAGGATGGGTTCTGCTGATTTTTTTTTCATTTCTTTTTCTCGAGGTAGCGCAATTTTTGGCCTTAGTTTCAATATATACTTGGCGTCAGCCTTTTTGTGCTTCATTCTAAAGACTAGCATAGCTTCCGCAGGGCTTGAACTCGGTCGAGGCTGGTTGCGCAACTGCGTGCGAGTGATGCACAAGACAAGCCACATAGTCTCACAGCAGTGTGATGTTGCGGCACTGCGGAAGATGCACTAGCCTCGACATCGTAGCAGAAAGCAGTTGGCGCCAAGTATAGCTAACTTGTTGTGTGTCATGCACACCCATATCAACAATTCCCGTGGAAAAAAGGACTGCTAAAGTGGGTTTCAATGCTTATTCGTGCAGGCTGGTCTGTCGTTAACTCTAGAAGTCTGGAATCAAAATATTTTATGTGTCGCGTTGGTATTGACAGCGTATATTTTCCGGTGATGTGATTGGTGCACTATTTTTGCCAAACTGTGCCTCGAGGCTCGCTGTGCTAGGTTCTGCCATATATTTTCTGAAAACTAACGTAAATCTTACACCAGCCTTGTGCCACACGTTGATTTCCCTTTTTCCTCAAAACTGGAGCTAATACTAAATCGAGCTTTGCCGCATGCCGCGCATCTACGGTGACAGGCACACGCGAGCGTTCAAAAGTGCCAGATGTCGACCGGAATAATCCAGTATTCAAATCATGCTTCGTACCAAAAAGTGTCGTTCTAAATTTCCAAAATATTTTTTCATATTTGGTGTTTGTTTGGGTGGGTTAGTCGGGTACATATTGCACGCCGCAGAGGGGGCACGGGAGTTTTACGGGGAAGCGGCATCCGTGGAGTAAGCCTGCTGCGGAGAAAAAAATTGCACACCCCTACGCCATACTTGATTCCACTTCTCTCGTTGCACTTCCCTCTTCAAGACGGGCAGACGACGACAGTCCTCCAGTCTCCACGCTGTCGGAACAAAGTTTAGGCTGTGCGCCGAGGAAGAGGAGGAGACTCTGCTCCTTTCACCCTTAAGCTGAGACTACAGTGGGAGCTACGTGCCCACCGGAACAATCAGCCGCCTCCCTCTTATCACCCGACCCGGTTCTCCCCTTCTGGGTATGGCCGTGGAAGTGACAACGCGGCAAAAGAAGCGTACGACTGGTCGAACGAGGACGCAGCGTCCACCACAGTCTCAGCTTAGGGTGAAGGGAGTATAGAGCTCACGGGGATGTCGGAAGGCTGAGCTCTGGTTTGAATGATTAGTGGGCAGATATAGAGCTAGCGAAACTCTGGACGCCGGCGTTTGGCAGTCGAACGCGTTCGACGAAGGCAGTGGAGACAAGGTTAGCTAGCCTTACGCCTACCTACTAATCATTTGAACCAGAGCTCTTTCTGCCTTCAATAACGCTTCGTCATTTCCGCGAGCTCGCGGCTTGCTGCAGGCCGGGCATCCGAGGGAAATGCCCCGTTGTCGTCATCCCATCCGTGACCATAACGACAGCTCGTGACCCTCAAGAAGTTCATCTTGAGTCTCGAAGGAAGTGAGAAAAGCTTTCTTGCAGTGTGATTAGTACAACAGCTAAGAGTAGCCTTTGACGAACGGAAAGCCGACGCAATCTCGCGCGTCTTCTACAACGAGATTCTTCACGCTCTGCCGCTTCTCTACAATGCAGGTGCGCACGCGGGGAAAACAACCTTCTCAGAGCAGAACTGCCTACGCGTTCGACGGGGGGTTTGAAAAAAGATTCCCTACCTCGGAGGGGTAGTCTACGAATACCGTAGACAGGAAAAGATGGGGTGTTCGACTTGCCACGTATGTCGGAGGTCGTAAATGTTTTTACGGTGACGGCTGTCGTGGCGGTTTTCCGGCTGCATTTGCGACGTCGATGTTGCAACGGGCAGAAGGTTTTAGTCCGCACCTCTGCTGACGGATGGGGTGGACGCACCCACGTGCCTGGCACCTCTCCGCCACGCGCGCCCAAGCACCAAGGACGCGTGTGTGTCGCCGGTGCTACAACCGGACGGTGGAATCGCCGGTACGTCGAGTCTGCAGTGAGGTGCAAGAAACAACTGAATATATTTCACTGTCGTGCGCCAGCCAGCACAACCGGGGGAGTGCAGACGGATGTACAACTGTCGGTATGCGCCGGCGGCGGGACTCTGCTTTGGGCCCACTCTGCTCACCAACTCCATGCCGATGGCCAGTGGAGGGTGAAGGGGAAAAGCGGAAACTACTAAGAGGAGGCTAGAAAATTGGTGGCTGCTAGTGCAGCAGAGGAGATGAGGAAACCTTACAGGCTAGGCCTTTACCACTGTGGGACCGCCCGATTCGAAGGGAAGAGGCACATATAATCGTCAAGTTGTCACCTGCGGGGCCTGCACTTGCCTCGGGAGGTTTTTGGAGGGAAACTGAAGCAGTTTTGTATTTGAGGAAAAACACTTAAATTGTCTTCATTTGGTTTCCAGGATCACGAATATCGAGACTATACTTCATTTTGGTGCACGGAGGCTGTGCAAAATCATTTTCAAACTACCGCCGAAGTCCCTCCTTCCCGGAGCCTGACGTCATGCCCAGAGTTTTCGGAATCTCCTCCCTCGCGCATCTTCAGCGCCTATCAAAGCTGTGCAAGCGCACTCTCACTATTTTCACAGAGGTCGTGAAAAGATGTCGCAACTGGTGTCAGTGGGAGGGAATATACCTGGCAAGCTTGCAATTGCACGCGTTGCCCACACAAGCGACAAAGCGCTTCGTGGCCGAAAGATCTCGGTATGACGTAACGACTGGTCGGAGGTTTTTCTTGTTTTCTTGCGTTAAGTTACATCTTCGGGGAAAACGAGTGTGATATTCACATTCACAAGATAAAAATACTTTCGAATTCCAACTTTTTTTCCTGAACAACATCGCTACCTTCCCTTTAAAGGGATGCTGAACCGAAATCTGGATTCCACAAAACACGCGGCAAAAAGCGTGGTGCGGGATGCTACAAACACCAAAACAGCATTCATACAGTGATATCTCGAACGGATGACCGTATTTTTCAAGAAAAGGAGGCGCATTTGACAGGTTTGTTGACGTCGTGTTTCTCCGAGAAGGAGAGGGAACGGCCTTACATCTTCTCCGCCTCGCCGCCTTGAGGGAGCAAAGCGAAGAGAGGAGGAAACTAGGTATCTCAGCGTCACGCGCCTCGTCGGCCTTTGTTCAATCTCGACCTCTTTTTCTCAAAATACGGCCCTCCATTCGAGATATCGCCTTACGAGTAGTGCTCTAGGGATTGTAGCGTCCCGCCTACATCTCCTGCATTGTTTTTCTGAAATCCAAATTTCAGTTCACCATCCCTTTAACGTGCGAGGCACATTGCATCACGTCGCATCAATGGATGAGCCACATTGCATGTTTGGACACCTCCCGAAGAGAAGGAATACAAGGCTCGCCGTGTAGAAGCAGAGCGTGAACGCTTTTGCTCGCTGAGCCATCGCCCTCGCTCTGCTTTGCGCACTGTGGCGCAAGCTGCAGATTTTCTTTTTAATTCCACCAGTTCTGTTGCCACGGTGAAGAGTATTGTTTTTCTTTTATTCTCGCATTTCTTCAATTTCATGTAGGGTGCGTAATTCACTTGTATATTTTTAGGGGTACGGCCTTTGGTGGTGAAATGAATATGAGTAACTTGTTTGAAACCTTAATTGGATCGAACAGTTGTCATATGCAATTGACCCGTTCCCAATTAGGACCAACGTAATTTTTCAGCCGAAATCTTTTGCAAGGCGTCGAAAAGACTAAGCGTGTATTTGATAACGCTCGCTAAAAGGTGTCCGTGTCGAGATTCTGATGGTTGTAATCTAGATTGCTGGTGAAGCTTTAATAACTAATAAGTGCAAAATAATGGCACGCTACCACTGCAAGGTTGGTACCTTGTTTGTTTGTTTTTGTAGGCGAAGCTCCTTAGGGGCTAGCCATGTCCGTATGTCCGTCCGCCGTGAGGCCGGCGTCGGGTGCTCGTGCTTCTGCTGCGTGAGATCACGTGCTCACGAGCACGTAAGCATGTAGGGAAAAAAAAAAAAAATTGGAAAAAAAAAGATAAAAATCAGCAGAACCCATCCTTTGGGAATGATTATCTACGTTAATGCGAATAGCATCAAACGGTGCGGAGTTATGCGCGTTCGTCAGGTGGCCGGCACACTCTAGATACGCCAGCCCACTCTTGAGGCGATTCTAAATTTGTTGACACTTTCACAGCCCTGCGCACGATCTCTGCAGCCCAGCACGTGCGTTTGTGTCACTTAGGAAGGCGAGCAAAGCACGCGCCATACGCACAAACACTCAAAATGGTACCGACCAGACTTTCTGGCGTCTCAGCTAGTCTCAACCAACGGTACTCTAAACGGTTGTTTATATCTTTACCATAGGACGCGCTTTACAGCGCTGTCACAGCTACCGGTGCGCGCGCGTTCCATGCACGAGGGCTCATTCCGCTCTCGTGAGGCTGAGCTACGACCGCCGTCACCCTCCCCGAGCGCGGGAGAGGGTGAGCTAGCCGTGCTCAGCTGCATGGAGACGCGAGCGCGCACCGGTACGCTGCGACAGCGCTGCAAAGCGCGTCCTATGGTCAAGATATAAACAAATGTTTAGAGTGCGTGTGAATGACTGCCTTCATAGCTCTGTGGTTAGCGCGTCTGCCTGCAGATCAAAGGGTCAACGGTTCGAATCCCAGCCGGCGCCGGTCTTTTTTATTTATTTATCGACCCGCGGCGTAAGAGGTTAGATAGCCAGATAGATAGATAGATAGATAGATACATAGACGAAAAGTGCGTGAAGTATCCAAAGAATGCTATTCGCATTAAAAAAAATAATGAAAACAGAAAAAAAGAGGTAGGGGTTCTGAGATGCCATCCCATCTGTCTGCTTAAAAAAAGAAAAAGAAGAAAACCACACATTCTCCTACTGCCATGAATGAAAAGGACCGAAAAGCTCGGCATGCAGCGCCTCAGCGTCTACGTAGACAGCAAGCTGCTCCGGAGACCAGGGCGCGAGAAGCTGCTGCACAGCGTCAAAAACGCCAAGCGGACCCGGAGTTGAAAGCTCGGGAAGCGGCGGCAAGCGTCAACGCCGACAGCAAGCAGCAATACCTATGACCAAAATCAGTATCATCAGCACCACCCGAGCTTCACCCCAATCAACATCATTCACCACGTGAAGATGCGGTCATCTTTTTTAGCTTTATTTTTAGCGAGCGCTGTCGTGCCTCGTGTAAATACAAACTAAGGACGATACAAGCTGTTGAACAACTGGAACACTTTACGGCAAGACAAACGCATCTAAGGTATAGTCCGCTTTCTTTTCTTGCCCTCGCGTAGCTTCCTTTCTCATTTGTGTCGGGACCTCCAAGGTCGGTGCCCACGATTTACCATGCTCCACTCGCGTCTTGACCCTTGTTCGGGGAAGAGGCGGCAATCTTGGCGTCGTCATTCTTGTAGTCTCTGAGAGCCTAACAAAACGCAGGGCGTGGTGGGTTTGAGCTTCTCATTGCGTCGCAGCCAGCGAGATTGCGGCATTGGCCAAGAAGAACGCCAAAGAACCAACCTTAAGGCTCGCTAGTGAACATAGGCCACTCCTCGTATTTTTTAGGTTGTCCGTGGGTACAGAAGTTGTGTTGCTTTTGAGGTCGGAAAGTCTGACAGTCTGTCTTTGCGCAGCGCCGGCAGGGACCAGCGGCACGACCCCGGTGAGGACGCGCACATTCTCGGAGCAAGCGGAGGAGAGGAAGCAGCGGGAGGGCGAGGAGGAAGAGGCCGCCCCGCCCCCTCCCATGCGCGAGGGAGAGCCGCCGCGCGCGCAGGGGGCGGGGCCGTGGGCGTGGACGCGGGCGGCCCCCTCAACTTTCAACGCGGCGGTGCCACGCGCGGAGCCAGGAGCGGCAGGGCTGCCGCCGAGCTTCAGGCGTCGCGGAGGCAGCTACGTGAGTTTCTTCGGAGATCTCTATCTCTCTTTTTCTTATTTATTGATGCTGTGGGTACATTAAAGACCTATACGAGACCCATAAAGGCGCACGCGTAAGCATTCATACACAGCATCCACAAGATATCGTGCACACGTAACGGAGTACAAAAACATTACTCCATTTTATGGCCTGTTGAATAACGGTGTTGCCCAACAGAAACAAATGCATTGCATAATTACATATCGTAGATGAATAAGAAAAAATTGCATACTAACATAAGAAAGCCAAATCACAGAACACTCTAAATATTAAAAAAAAATTGACAGAAAATTTAAGAAAGAGTAAGTAAAAACTGTAGACAATGTTCATCGTCTGCGGTGTTTTTCAAAAATTGACAGCCCTGCTAAGTGGACACGATGATGACACTGTGCACCTAAGTTAATGATGCTTGGCAAATGACTCGGAGAATGAGCTATTTACCGGCGACTGAGGTGGTTGGTTCGGCTCTTCAATTGTGCGAGGAAGTAACATGTTATTATTACTTCGAAACTGTTTAATTACTTTGTCGCGATTAGTTCTCCTCAAACGTGCCCAGACTACTGGTTGTAGGGGACAAACCTCGTGTAATGTGAAGAATGCCGCGTTTATGGCGTATCAATCTAGCGGGACCGCTATTTGAGCCGCTAAACGAATTTCGGCAATGATCCGTTGGAGTACATTGCGCAAAGCGCATCGCCGACTTGCACGTTTCCAGGGCAGTCTCTTGATTTCCACCCAATTGCGCCGTAAAAGTGTTGCGGTGTTTCCTGCCACGATCCTGGCGGTAGCTTATTAGCAGACGTGGACCCAACAGACGCCCGTCTCTGTGAAGGCCGCTCTCCAGCTCTATAGTCCACAGAAGCTTTGGCAGCCGGGAGTTTGGACGTCGTAACGACGGCGCACCCGCGTCCGCTCGTCCTTTTTGCTGGAACTTTTACGGTCGACAGCCAGGATCGCGGCGTCCGACAGAACGACGCGTCTGCTCCTGCGACATTAGTCGTTGCCACTTTGGGATTGTATTCTACGCACGGGCAGTGTAGGACACCAGACGTAGCAGTCGAAGATGAGTTCCAGGTGCCGTGGTTGCGGTAAGTGTTCCATTTGACGGGAGCGCCATGTCCCCCCCCGTTTCAGCCCGAGGAGCGCCACCACCTCCTCCACCCGAGGAGACGCCCGAGGAGCCGCCGGCACCCGAACAGGCCTCCCGCACGGGCGGCGTGAACCGGCGGACGAGCGTGCTCTTCCGGAAGAACCGGGTGTCCATGGGGAGGGCGCCGGCCGGCCGTGGGGGCGCCCGGGAAGACCCTCACGCCGGGCGAGCCTGGACGTGGCCGCTGAACCGGACGCCGACGCCTTCGCCCCGGTGGAGCCACCGCCGCCGCAACCGCCAACAACCCCAGGTGAGCGCGGTCCGCGGGCCTCGCAAGCGCGTGTGACGAGCCTCGCAAGCATGGCCGCGGACCTCTTGGCGCGCGGCCGACCGCTACCGTAAAAGGCTGGTTTTCTCATAACCGCTTACGACACGAGAACTTACCAGCGCCACCTGTCGGGTACCCTTGGCATGATTCCGACGGGCACGTGTCAGAAGCATTTTACATGCACGTGCGTAAACTCGTATTCATATGGGTAAACTCGTGGACTGAAGGTTTTGCTGTATTTGCAAAACTAAATCTATGGACCGTCTTAAAAAAAAAAAAACTGTCGCTTATAGCTGGGGTTTTGTGTTTTCAAATAACTCTGACGAACTCCGAAAAACACCCGCCAGTGAAATTTTCGTCAATTCGGATTCATCCGATGAACTCCAAACTTCAATGTACCAATGCCAAAAGAAAAAAAAAGAAAAAAAGATGGTATTTTGAGTTTGGTCAGTGCACAGGGTCAATGGTCCTGGGATAGTGCGACGTCTCAAATTGGACAGTTCACAAGGGATCTTACCTTGTCAAGGTTCATTCGGACAACGGTTGTACTTTCCGGTCATGACAAAGGCCACCATTCCAATTTCCAGCTTGGGCCATACTATTTGTGCTTCTTAGAGGAAAGAGGGCTCGTGTTTTTGTAACATTGAAAGCTACAAACCATGGAGATTTCATAGAGGGAGTAAGAGGGGCTGGGCATTTGAAGCTCCTATGTTATGCCCTTTACCACTCCACACCAGGCAGCGGAGGAGTAGGTTGATGGATAGGAGGGGATAAATACGAGCTTCCCAACGACTTCCTCCGGGAGTTTATTGATTTTAAGATACTGAAATTTATCGAAGCAGCACTTCGTTTGCAAATTTTGTCGCAGGACAAATTAGTATTGCCAATGGAAATGGTGTCAATGCGAAATCCAGCTGAAGAAATATGAATTAATACAAACCGTGTTTACAGTCAAACCCGATTATAACGAACTCGGATACAGCGAATTATTCCCTATATCGAACACACAGAACTCTCTGATCAATATTCATGCAAAATTATATCTCGCATAACGAACCGCACATTGGATATATCGAATTCCCAGCGCTCGCGAATACCAGAAAAAGGGAGCGGCTCCCGGCGCCCGCGGAGTCTGGCTTCCTCGCAATGCAGAACCGGTTCGCCCGCTCCGCGCCTCGCATGAACGAACGAGGAAAAGAGAAAAAGGGAGCCCGCTTTCTTCGACCTTGGGCAGCGAGCGAACGGAGCTGACGATCCGCGCGTGACTCCGCGTACTCCAACTCCACTCACGCGACGCGGCCGTAACGCCATCTGTCGGAGAGTTGGAGAACGTCGTGGTCTTGCCATCCTTCTCACATCCGGGACCTATGCCATCGCATGTCCTTGCGCAAGCACGTCGTAGGTAGTCTTCGCCATTTCTGTTTTGGCGCGGTTGTCAGTGCTGCAGTCAGTGCGGTAGTCAGTGCGTGCAGTCCGCTAGAATAATGACGACAAAGCAGCGGCAAGCGCTGCCGCTTTCTGACAAGGTGGACATTATTCGCCGTGTTGAGTGCGGCGAGAAAAATCGGACGTGGCTGCAGCCTTCAAGATCGCCAGAAGCACGTTGAGCATGATACTAAAGAATAAGTCGACGATCAAGAACCAAGCCCGCGAACGACCGAACGCCGACAGCAAACGCATCCAGAAACCGGCCTACGACGAGGTGGAGAAGGCTCTCTACCAATGGTTCCTGGACATTCGCGCGCGGAACCTACCCGTCTCTGGTCCCATGCTGCAGAGCAAGGCAATAGATTTCGCTTTCGTCCTGGAGGTTGAAGGTTTCACCGGAGGCACTGGATGGCTGCAACGGTTTAAGGACCGCTACTCGATTGTGGGAAAAGTCGTGGCTGGCGAAAGGTGTGCCGTCGATACGGAAGGCATCAAGAAGTGGATAGATGACAACTGGCCGACAATTATGGAAAAGTACAAGCCATGTGACATTTTTAACACGGACGAGACTGCGTTATTTTGGCAGCTGATTCCAAGCAGGACCTTGGCACTCCGAAATGAGGACTGCCATGGTGGAAAGCTGAGCAAGGTGCGCGTCACGATCCTTTTGACGACCAACATGGACGGATCATCGAAACTGCGCCCGCTAGTCATTGGCAAGTTCAAGTCGCCGATATGTTTGCGAGGATGCGGCCCCTACCCGTAACATACACCTTTAACAAGAAGGCGTGGATGACCAGGGTGTTGTTCGAGACGTGGCTCTGCGACTGGGACGAAGAATTGACATCAAGCAGGCGCAAGGTTTGCCTTCTGCTCGACAATTGTTCCGCTCACCACTGCGGTGTATCGCTTAAGAACATCGAGCTGTGTTTCCTGCCGCCCAACGCAACGGCAGTGCACCAACCACTGGACCAGGGTATCATTTGTGCTTTCAAACAGGGGTACTGAAAGCGTCTTGTGGAGCAACTCCTCGTCAAGATGCGCGTCGGCGGAGAGCTGAAGATCGACTTGTTGGCCGCGATCCAGATGCTGAGCCGCACCTGGTGTAATGTCACGAGCGACACAATTCGCAATTGCTTCCGGCACGCTGGACTCGGCCTGGAAAGCGGTGAAGCAGCGAGCCCAGTGCAAGAGAACGATGACATAGGAGTCCTCTGGCAGGAACTTGGTAGCCTCCCTGATGCATCGCCCGAGGGAGTCGACCTCAAAGATTTTTTGACGGCCGACGACGACGTTGCTGTGGCTGCAAGCCCTTCGGACACAGAGATCATTGCAGACGTGGCGGCAGCTGCTGCCATTGGTGACTGCGAGGAAGCAGAGGATTCTGAAGATGAAGGTCCACCTCGTCCGACGCTTCACGAGGCACTTTCAGCGGTGGACGTGCTGCGTCGTTACTGCTCCGACATCGAGGGAAGCGGATTGGAGTTCGTACAAGCAGTGTCGCGCGTCGAGAACGCCATTCTTGTGGATGCTGCCAAGTCAAAAACCCAAGCGAAGATTACTGCCTACTGTGAATAGATTGTTCCCAATAAATGGATTTCTTGAACGGTAAGTGGCATCGCGCTTTTTTGCTGTTCGATGTCCATAAATCCGTGTATAACGAACATATCGTAGAAATTCGTTATACGCGAATATCTCCATAACGAACTACTTGATATATCGAACTAGACGTAGCGTTTTATGCAGTTCGTTATAAACGGGTTCTACTGTATTGAACCAAGCATATATAGAGCACACAGATATTATATATTTTTATTTTTGAAAAATATAGAACACTGCAAAATTAAATTTCGAATTTCGGAGAATTGGAAATTCAACAAAAATAAACTCCGATAAACTCGGAATTTTCGGCAAAAATAAACTCCGAAAAACACCCTCCGAATTTAACGAACCATAAACTCGGAAAACACAAAATCCTACTTATAACTTGTCAGCAGAATTATTTAAAAAGAAGCTGGCATTGAACCTAAAATTTTTTTAACTAATTAATAACTAATTCCTTTCCCTCCCCACAACAGAATGAAATAACCTGCTGCTGGGATACACGGCACACATCAATGACCTTGGTCTTCTTAGAATGCTCTGCCTATCATTGTCACGTAATCAACGTCATACTCTTTGCGCTGGCTGCCACTTGGCTCATACTGAAATGTGCCAACTACAAAGGTGTTTTAGCGCAACAAAAACGAAAATCCCGTGTTTTCTTGACACGACGAGCACCGTTTTCCACACCATGGCATTGAACATGTTTCCCGTGCAGTCTGGCCCATTGCTTAAACGCTGTTAGACACTGAGATCTACGAAAGCGCCAGAATTACGTGTATTTCAAGAAAAAAAGAAGGCAAAACAGGGGAAGGACTAGTACAAGAAACGAAAGCATGGGAAAAAAGAATTTTGTTACTGAGCGACAACCGACCATATTCACCCGATTGTAACGCGCCGCCCGATTCTTCCGTGCACCCAGATTTGGCACCCAAGATTAACGGTTCTAACATGCTCCTAATTTCGGTTTTGTGTCCAATTCTAACGCGCAGGCATGCGTCGGGTACATTTTCTCCCAAAACACGTGCACGTCAGAGTTGAGTGAATAGGGTACACGACTGGGGGCGTAAGATGGGCTTTTATGTTATAGCTCCACACAGCATCAAACATTGCGCGGATTAACCGTAGCTAAGACCTCGGTCGTCCCTTTTCCCGGACAGTGGCGAAGAAGCGAGGCCGCTCGGCCAGCCTGGCCTCCTCCTCTGGCCTGGGCCTGCCCCTCCCCCTGCCAGCAGCTTCCCCCCGCAAGCCCACTCCCGCAGACGGACAGCTTCAAGGTCTACCGCTCCTCCAGAAGTGAGTCCCAACTCCCGCATCTCGCACACGACGCTTCACGGACCTTTTCCCGTTTACCCTCGTTCCCAGCCACGTTGTTCACCTAACATTGCTGGCAGAAAAAGAAAAAAAATTGAGCAGCGTATGGTCGCAGCAATGGCTGCGACATGTCACGGCGAAGTCTGTGGGCATCGGCATAGCGTTCACGCACCGTGGGGTGCGTGAATAAGAACGGCTGGCACTCGTGTTTTCTGGTTCCGTCGCTGGAGCAAGAACTGGAAGCGGTCAGGTGCCAGCCATATAGCACATTTTCTGTTCAAGAAACGTAGAAGAGACGTAGACGAGGATTGACAGTCACGGTAAAAATGAATGACTCCCGGTTGTGTGGCGAGGGCGAAGGAATTTACTGCGATTCGAGATGGCGACGCCCGTATGGAAGAGGTCCGTAGACCTTCTCCCGTTTTCGTTTGGCCCCGGCCGCATGGCTCGCACTACGCGAGTTTTTGCCCCATCAGTGTGAAGCATCAATTCGTCGCCAAGCCACGCCATGAATGCTGTTTTATAACAGCATTAATTGCGTGGTTTTATAGTGGCTTTGGTGGTAGCTTTACAGGATGGCATTATATTGTTTCATAATGGCATTCATAGTTTAATGACGTTATTAGTAGTTGTATGTTCTAATGACATTATAGCGGTGTTTCATGGTGACATTATTGGCATTGCTTCGTAACTGCACCAGTGGCATTGCAGTTTGTAGCTCACGAGGCTTCCGACGGCTGTTGCATTGCAGACGAGCAGGCTTCAGATTCGGATCGGGAGTCGTCGAGTGGGTCTTCGGCCTCGGCATCGAGCAGCCATCCCTCTTCGGATGGACCGGAGGCCACAGACCCCGGCGACGACGATGATAGTCATGCGCCGGGTAAGCCTGACGGAACTCCATCGCCCGAGCTGGGATTGTCGGAGGCTCAAAACCTTCTTTACCGCGTGCTTCCAGCGTTTCTGCCTGTGTACCCACCGAGACAAAATATTGGTCCGTTGTGTTTCCAAGGCAGGCTGAAGGGATACTGGACTCCCCCGAAACAATATAAACAAAACAAACTAGATGTTCGTGTTTAGCCAACGTACAGTCGATCTGCTTTTGAGATATGGTGACACCGGCACCTGCTGTAGACGAGAAATTTAGCCAGTACGGGGACATGCTAGTCTGGGGTCTTTAACGTGCGTTGTGCAGTAGCGATGCACTCTTGCATGCCGGTAGGATGCTCATCCAGACAGAAACGGGTAGGGTTGGAGGTTAAACCGAGGGCTCTGCAGCAGGAGCGTTCGCTTCACGCGCTCCAAGCTGTAGTGCATTGACTCGATACACTGCCACTGATCTGCCCAGCTCTCACAAAGATAATTTTAAAGGATAGAACACAGATGTAAAAAGATGAGCTTTCCCTGAAGAAAAAAATATTTTTTGACGTTGTTGTGAAACACAAATTTTAGTATTGCAACGTGCTTCAATTCGTGCTTATATCTTAAGACGACGTGCCAATACAAAAGCACGATTCGGAAGGTGGTTTCCGAGATTGTCTGAATATGTTCATGACTGAACTCTACAAGCTCTAAGCATTCTAAGAAGTTTAAGACTTGATTGATATGCACGCAATTTCTCAGTTAAGAACGGGCTCAAAGATCCCGTTTTTAACTGAGAAATCTGCAATTTGGTGCAGAAACCAGAAGGCACCATCGGATGTGCAAGAACTATGGTCGGTGAAAGGTTAAGAGTAAATTGGAAGCTCCTCTCACCTCTTTCCAATTTAACGGAACTAAATTTCTAATGCGTGAAATTCGTGCTGGGAAAGGGATCACTCGAAATTGGCTGTTGCACATCTGAAGGATCCGCCCAAATGCGATGCTTGTAGTTGGGTCAAGTTACAGTACTCTCTAGCTTAGGGATTTTGGAGTGTAAAGTTAGAAGAGAATACTGGAATTTGTTTACGAAAAAACAGCGTTGGGGTGTAAAAACGGACGGGTTCGTCTGCGTTCTGCCGTATTCGCGCGCTTTCTCCCGGCTTTGAGACGACCAGTCCTCAGCATATTTGAATGTTTGGCTGCATCGACGACGCCTTGATTCTGTCCGATTTCACGCTCGGAAGCCGTCGATTCCGTCGCTACGACGGTGTCCCGACACGGAGTTTGGTCCTGCGGTAAATGTCCTGTGGCTGTAGAAGTGGGGGGGGGGGGGCGCATGCTCGGCGGTGGGTGTCCTGGATCGGGGTGTCTGGTGTCCGGAATGCAGGCTGGTCTCAGGCGAACGGTTGGGAGGAGCCCCTCATCCCCTTGGAACCCCTGGACCTGGTGTGGGCCAAGTGCCGGGATACCCGTGGTACCCAGCCCTGGTCAGTGTCCCGAGCATGCTGCACGATCCCCGGCCCGGTCGGGGTGTTGAGCGGGGGACTTGCGGTGGCTGGAAAGCGTCCCCGACCCGCGTGTTTACCGCATCCTCGTTTCCGGTCCCTCAAGTTCGTCTTGACGACGTCGTAAAAGCATCGCGTGGTTGGCAGGCGCCCGTTTTGCCGCAGGTTTCTCTCCGGCTCCATGGCTTGCGGATGCTTTAGTAGACGGGAGTAGGGACGCCCGCATTGGTTTGTGTTTTCTTTTTGCCCGAAACTCGTACGGCCGACGGTTGGTATCGCGGCGTTTGAAGTGGCAACGTGTCGCATCGTGGGATCGGTGTCTGCGATGCGACGCGTTGCCAGTTCAGGACCGCTTCTGATGCGCGGGCGGGACGGGACGGTAAATGCGGCAGGTGAAGATGCATTCCAGGCATTTTGAGTACGTGCAAACGATCACCAAAACTTGGCTGTCTTCTAAGGTGGCCAGCACACGTTTCTGGAGAACGTCTTGCTTGCGAATTCCACCCAGAAGCCCCCTAGGATTACTCTAATTTAGTTGCGGTTAGTGTTTAAAAAGGTGTGAATTATGCGAGGAAGTCCCATTTCCACTCCCCTTTTGTGTCTGGGGCCCAGTGCCTCTTTTCGTGCCAGATTCGAAAATTGATTTCTCTTTCGCCTATGCTTGGCAACGACTTTCTGGGGTAGCTTACGAGTTTTTCTTAGCACTTAAGCAATTTAAGTTTGCAGGTATATCTTTGTGTAGTTTGTGTCAAGAGATTGGAAGAGATGTAGAGTTCGCCAATGTTATACGATTCCTGGAATGCCAACTGGAATTCCCTGCAAGCCTAAGGAACAAACCAGCTCTACCCTCGAGTGGTTGTTTCCTCCGCAGGCAGGCGAGTTGTAAGGTGTACCATTGCACCCTGTTTCTCTCGCTGGGTACAAAACCGAGTTTTATGATTGCCTACCTGAAGTTACATCAAGATGCTCGGGCAGAAATCATTACAACTTCCCACCCTGTAAGGCATCACCATTGAGTAGCAGCGTCAAGCAGACGGTTTTTTATTGGTTGCCTCTCTCTGCATAGGACAAAAACAGATATTTTTAGGCAATCTTTTTTTTTCTTTTGTAAGTCAACATTTACAAATTTTAAGAATGACAAATACACTTCCTAAAGACATCCTGTAAAATGTTTTAATACACTCTGTTCATTTGTTTATCCTTACAATTTGCAAG
This sequence comes from Ixodes ricinus, assembly GCA_037355805.1. Classification (NCBI taxonomy): domain Eukaryota; kingdom Metazoa; phylum Arthropoda; class Arachnida; order Ixodida; family Ixodidae; genus Ixodes; species Ixodes ricinus. The sequence goes on from JAZHYW010015661.1 coordinate 46,741, forward strand.
CACTAACTTCGTTGTCGGCTTTATGTTGGGGAAAGGGTGTGCTGTGAGAGGAGAGGGTTCTGACGGAATCCCCAACTGCTTTTCCTAGAAAAACGGGAGAAAGAGGGATGGATATAAAAAGGTGAGGCTCAAATGAATTGAGAAAGAAGGAAAGGGTAGGCAGTTAGAATAAATGGGACCGGGATTAGGACAAAAGAGGTTCAGTCTATCGGCGAGGCCAATTGGTTAGACAAAGTCGAGTCAATGGTTCCGGATTGTCCGATGACGGCGGACAGTTTCAATCACAAAGAGCTTAGCCAGAAGGGTATGACAAGCATCCGAGTACTCCGGGCAGTACGAAGCCGGTACATGTTGCGAGATCGTCTCGTACCACCTCCCGGCGAGCAGGATGCAATCCAACAATTGGTTGCTTGCAGCCACGTTCGGAGTTAGCCGTGCCACGAGGCTCAATTCGGGAATGTCCGACAGTTCGTCGACCGTCACAAAAGCGATATAGTCCGGTCCATTTTACATCACTGCCTCTAATCAGCATCCCTCGTGTCAGCCACAAATGCTTCCTCCTAAGTGTCAACTTTGCGCACTCCCTTCGTCGGCGTCTTCATAGTCTGAACCAACTTGTGCCGAAACACTTTGCATATGCCTACCGCCTCGTGCACGGTGCTCCTCTCAACTTCGTCCGACGCTCGTGAGCCGGTCTCGGGGCGACACCCGTCCGCAAGCATCTTTTGGCGAGAATCGACACTCGGTGTTGACATTTTTGTGCTACATCGTCGAGGTCGGCATAGTTTCCAGAGTATGGCAGACCCAAACCGCCGCGAGAGCACGTGGTTTGGTCGTGCGTCTCGTTTGCCTATGCTGTCGTGCGAAGGAGGCATTAAACAGAGCCACGCAGTCGCGCAAAGGGATTAACCTGCGACGCCCGTCACAGGTTGAGAAAAACGGGACAGGCTCGTCCCACAAAGCCCTCCGCCCTTTCCACTTTAGCAGAATGAATACTTGAGAGGTAGGGAGTCCCTCCTTTCCTCCTCTCTAGCACCGCTGTGCTAAAGGGAAAAGAGGCGAGGCTCTGCGGGAGGAGCTTGCACTGCCCTTTTCAACCTGCAACAGGTCGTGGCCTCGGCGACTTGGCATGAGAAAGTTGGCGCCGAGCACGGTTCCCGCGTCGGGCGTCTAATGAAGGGTGCCCCTTGGACGCAGATCATCAACCCCCAGATGCCGCGGGGGGCTTCACCCAGAACGGGGTCCCGATCCCGGTGCCCCCGGAGGAAGTCCTGGGCCTCAGGAGCAACTACCAGGAGCCCGTCTATCTCGTGCTGTTTTTTGACACCAAGAGAACCTGGTGAGAGAGTCGCTGGCTAAGTGCCGTCGCACGCGTTGTGCGCGTCCCCGAGTTTATTGGATACAAGAGACGTAATCGTTGCGAGAGTAGAAGAAAACAAAAATATAATTCTCCCACTATTTCTTGACAATTTCCAGCAATGTTTAAGAGCCTGTCGAGCGACCAGGACTTGTAAACATAGCTGTCCTTGACAGGTTGCGACGTAAAATAGTTGCCGTAATATCCTGAGAAATGGCCCACCTAAAATCAATAGCAAAGCGGATGAAAATAAGGGGTAAGCTAACTTTCGGTGTGCGATCAAAAAAGTTTAGAAAACGCTAGTTTTAGATTTTGGGACCCGCAAAACTTCCGATTGCAGGGAGGGCGATGAACCAAAGAAAACTGTTTTTCCCAATCAGCAATGCTCACTTATCTCCCGCCTCGGCTAAGTAACACCATTTCTGCCGAGGTAATCATTTGGTCAGGGCCCTGCAGTTACTAGAAATGGGCTATCTTTCGGTGTTTTTGAAAAGAATAGCAAATCATGCCAAAATGGGGGCGGGTTATCTTTCGGGGTGGGGCATCTCTCGACATGTTACAGTAGTTACTTGTCAAGGTGTAGGTTTCCGTCAAGTTGTGTCAAATACAGTAGACTCTCATTAATTCAAACTCCAGGAAGTCACAGATTTTATTTTGAATTATCAGAAGTTTGAATTATTAGAAATTCATCTAAATATGATACTAGACAACGTTACGATTTGTTACATGGATAGCTGCACATACAAAGCAGATTTTTTCCAATTTCCTCTACATAGGCCTAATTATAAACAAGTAAGGGCATAACACACTGGTGAAAGAACTGTGACGTTAAGTTTATTCATCCAGCAAAAAGTTGTCGAGTGTGGACTGTTTAGTCAGCACATGAGATCTCAAAACAAAATTTTCAATATTAGCCAATGCAAGTAGCTCTTTACGGGACTCTTCCTTTGCAGACAAACTTTCGGAGTTGAGCGATGTGCTCAAAGGCCACTGGGGCTGTGAAAGTTGATAGTGGGTCATCCCTTTCTTCATCGTAACCTTCACTCTCACTGCTGCACTGTGTTGGCATTACTTCCTGTACTATGTCCTCTAATGAGTCATCACGACAAACACACATCGTCGTCAAGACTAGCATATTCCGCCAGCTCGGCGTTCACATTATGTGCTTCAAGGCCAGAAAGCATGATGCCAGTGAGCTGTTCCTTAAGGCCGGTTCAGACACTTGCGTTTGAGTGCGTTTGACTGCGTTGCGGCGAGAACCGAAAGCGAGTCACCGGCATATCTGTGCTTCGTATGAAGCGTGGAATCCAATTCAAGGAATCTTCTTGGCACGCGATATAAGAAGCAGGGATGTCCTGGTGTCTCGCTGCCGCAACGCAGTCAAACGCAGTCAAACGCAACTGTGTGAACCGGGCTTTATCCTCGATGTCGTCTTGCTCATTATTGCTAGTCTTGAAGCACATAATGTGAGCCCCGTTTTCCGCTAATGTGTGCCCGCTTGAGCCCCGTTGAGTGCGCTTCTTCAGGCACCGTGCACTGCGGAGAAGCAACACTCGCGAACGCAAGCTCCGCGGGTATTGCTTCTCTGCAGGTGCACCGGTGCTCGGAAAGAAGCGCACTCAACGGGGCCGTGAGAACAAAAAAGTATGAATTAAGCGAAAACGCCGTTCGAATTAAGCGGCTTATAAATACATTAAAAGCATAGCGGGACAACCAAAATTTTCAAATCTGTTTGAATTAGCCGGAAGTACGAAATATCCGAGTTTGAATTATCGCGAGCCTACTTACCTCTATCTCCTGCTTTCATTACTACAGTGTGAGATAAATGTTTCTGTTACTTATCAGTATTTAACAGCTGTTACTTATCAGTATTTTACAGCGGAGCTGTTAAGGGCTAATTTCCCCAGTATCGTGTTCACGGGCAAACAAATGTCGACACAAAACTCCGGACAGCTACCGCCATCTATGAGCGACGTGGCAAGCAGACAACCGGCTCGCCGGTTGTCTGGTTGTTGCCGTCGCTCATAGATGGTGGCAATCTTTCCAGCCTTTCCACTTTGGTTTTCACCAGAGTGGAAAGGCTGAATTTCTCTAGGCGGCGTCCTAGAAGTTGTCTTGAGGTCGTCCTAGACGTCGTCCTTGAATTGATCCGAGAGGTTGTCCTCGAGGTCATCCTAGAAGTCATCCTTTAGGCCATCTTAGACGTCGTCCTCGAGATCGTCCTAGAGGTCGTACTAGACGTTGTCCTCAAGGTCGTCCTAGAAGTCGTCCTTGAGGTCATCCTAGACGTCGTCCTTGAGGTCATCCTAGATGTTGTCCCTGAGGTTGTCCTGAGCGTCGTCCTCTAGGTGTCACCCTAGACGTCGTCTTTGAGGTCGTCCTAAATGTTGTCCTCTAGGCATCGTCCTTGACGTCATAAAGATAACAGCTTCGCTGGTCCTCCATCTTCACGTGAAGTGGAAGGGCTCTACATTTTTTATTATACATTTCTTTATCGGAGGCCTTCTTCGACAAATGTGCTTGACAAGCTGCCCACAACTTGCTCGTCAAACACCCATGTCATGGGAGGCCGCCCATCAGTCGAGCGCGATGCAAACGCCAATAGAAGCAAGGAGTAGAAGTTTCTGCTCGGGGGCGATCGACAAGCCATTATCCTTTTTCTAGTAGCAAATTAGTCTAGTAACGTTGCTAAAAGGGTCGCGAGAAATTGGGGAAAGCCGAGGAAATCGTAAATCACAGCCCTCGCAGACACCGTGCAGAATTTCTTATTCCGAACCCGTTGCGGCGGCGTGCAGGCAATGGCTGCCGAGGAACAAGCTTGAGCCGTTGGGTGTAGACACAGCCAGAGACAAGGCGAAGCTTGTGGAGTCCAAGAAGCCCGCGGAGCGCAAGGCCGTCAAGAAGGCCTACGAGAACGCCATCCTGCACCGCTGTCGGGTCACGGGGGAGTCCACGGGCCTCTCGGGAGACTCGAGCAGCGACGACTGAGGAGCCTCTCTAGCGGGGCTATCCAGGGGCCCCACCACTCGACGACTTTGCCTCCCGGACCGATAAGGGGCCTCTGCGTTCAGCAGTCGGAGAAGGCCAGCTACGAAGTCAGCAACTTGGATACTATAGTCTGTCGCAACTCAAGAAAGTAGGGCGAGGGTAAGACCGTTCGGGGGGGTGGAAGCAGACAAAACGCTAGAGAAGAGAGGGGAAACCCTCCTTGTCTCTTTAGCATTGCGTCTGCTTCGTCCTCCCCGGCTCGTCTTACCCTCGCCCTACCTTCTTGAGTTGCAACGGACTATAGACTACTAAGGGCCACTGCTGTTCAGCGGTTGGATCTCAGCGGGGTTGGGCACCGTAGGCACCGACGTGGGCACAGTAGGCACTGAAGGAATTAGAACGGCGGGGAAATCCATTCAGTTGTCTCACTTCTCGCGCGAGCTTCCCAACTTGGGTGATGCTTCCGCGTCTCATGCACCTCGAGCATGCGCGCAAGTTGAAGCATGGCGGAAGGCAACGAGCGCGTTCTGGAGGAGGGGCATCCGAACGGAAAGCCCCGCTGTTCTCCAACTGTCAGCGGCCGTAGAGGATCAGGCTATTTAGTCGGCAACCTTGCCACGCAGATGTCCCAAGGTTGTTCAGCGGTCGGACTACTCTAAGGCTAAATCACTGATTGGCAGCGTACTGAGAGGCCAAGCCGCTGAGAGGTGGGGCCATTGGAGGCAATGCCACTGAGAGGCTCTGCCAGTTTCTGTACATACATATCTCTTGTCAGTGGAATGTCCTGCAATCTTTTACGTCAGGGCTGGTGTCCCTCTCTTAATTGCCAGCCCCTTTGTGTACCAATAAAAAAGGATCAAACCTGCCTGTGTGTCGCGAGAGTGACGTACAGTCGCAGACGACATGAGAAAGCCCGGGCGAGCGCAAGGTACCGAAGACCTCTGGTGCTATCTAACAGAAGAAAGCTGAGCCATTATCAAGGCTATTGCGTGCACAAGCAAGATTTCGGCGGCTGTTCCATTTTTGTTGTAGCTCCCCATATCGTCGGCAAACGATTTCCGAGTTGACGCCGAGTTCGGTGCCGTTTTTGAGTTGTTATCAAGTGCCCACAGACCAGTGTTGCCAGACGGAGAAAAAAAAGTGAGCAGATTGATCCCCAAAAAGTCAGTAGATTTGCACAAAAATCAGTAGATTCTACGAAATCTGTGTTTTACCATGTTTTGCTATTTCCATAAAACTACACTTTGAAAAAATAGTATAGACTAACAAATAACATGATAATAAACACAAATAAAAATGAAAAAGAAAAACAAGACCAGTTATCGACTAATTTTTTACGAAGGACAAAATAAAGAGGCACCAAAAAAAAATTTTTTTTTCAGCATTGAATAGTGTTGCGTTTTTGAGGATTATTCTTTGAAATCAAGACTGAGCCACTTTTGGGATCAACAGATGAGGGCGACAGTGCGACACCCACCTGTCGCTATTATTGAAACGAAACCAAAACACGACGTTCCGGCAAGTGCGCGCGTACATGTCCAATGGAAGTCCTCTACAAGCTGCCATCTTTCCTTACTGGGCTGTGGAAGGTTTTTGACGTAACACTGTCGGCGCGTAGCACTGTTGAGGCCACGCGTCGTCTGCTACGGGCTTATTTCTTTTTCGTCTGACTCAAAGTTTGCGTTCAAGCGTAGAGAAACTTAATTCGTTATCTTTTTAAGCCACCGAGGAATAACATTATAACATTTTCTTGCCAGAGCCTGCCAAACCAAAGTAAAGAATTGAAAATCGGATGTCGGTCCCATGCATTCCGCCGGGCGTATGAATAAAAATGGCAGACCTCTCCGCTCAGCTGGGAGCAGCCGAGAGTTCACGCGCATGCGCTCACGCCTCTCGCTCTGCGCCGCAGGCTGATTGGCTCACTCGGGAGAGGGACGTTGCGGCGGCTAGATCATAGACTGGCCGAACTCTCCCCATATATGGCTCTTGCCCGGATGCAAACCTGCTCTGGGTGAATAGATAGATGAATATACGGTTAAGTCACTCGAATAGGAGGGGCTTCTGGGCCATCTAGCCAGTGCTTCGTTTTTAATTCTTGGGAGAATATGAATTTCCTTTGATGGGCGACCCTAGGAACTGAAGGGGCTAAATAATAAATTTTAATATGTTTACGAAAAAAAAGTCAGTAGATTGTCTTATTTTTCAGTGAATCAGTAAACCCGGAACGAAATCAGTAGATCTAATGATAAATCAGTAGACCTGGCAACACTGCCACAGACTGATTGTTAACCTTGCCGGCTCAGTGGTTTCAGCTGCGCTTGATTTCGACTTCTGTTGGCATTAAATCGGCGTTAACTCGGCAATCAGTATTAACTCGGCGACAGTGAGTGAGGCGTGGAGCGACGACAAAAATTGAACAGTTGCCGACGCCTCTGTAATGGTTGAGCTTTTTTTCAACAGTTAGCGCCGCAGGCCTCCTATGCTGCACGCCGCCTGGACTCTTTCGTGTCGTCCGCGACCGCACCCTTTGGTCACGGGGAGCAGGCGTGGTTGCTCCACCGATCTGTCCTTTCGGTTTGCAGTTCCGGGAAAGCTGCAAGTGGGTTCTGGCTTCTGAAGGAGCATCCCATCATTTCACGACTGTCTTCCTGCAATCGTAGCTCTTGTTTATTAACAAGTCCACCGACGCGATTGGTTACGCCAAACTGCGTTCGACACGCCTGCTCCGCTACGTTTCACCAAAATCCGAGGATTTTGCGCAAGCACTGAGCTAAGGGTGCGACCCACCTCGTCAACACAGAAACCAACGAGGGTACTCGACGGAGCCGACCAGGCAGCGCCAAAATTGCGTCGTCGCGACGCTCGTCGACTTTTGTGCGTTTGCTGTCACTGGCAAAACCAATCGCGAGCAGCGAATGTTCCGCAATTCCACGCTATTTTCTGGGTGCAACTGGTCTAACCAGAGACTGCAGACGCACAAGGACGAGCACCTCCACGACGCACTTTTGGTACCTCAGCTTCGTTGGATTATGGCGCCGTCTGCAATCGGACTAGCAGAGTACGGTTGAGACGTCGCCACACTGCCGAATGGTTACACTAAGCTCGCGCGCATTTTCAGAATTTTCGGTTGTCGTCCAGAACAGGGGTTTTGGAACGTTTTGGCCAAGAAGCCGTGACCTGTCTCGGCCTCGAGGGCTGTATGATGCGTATGATAATATTAATGAGGAGATGCTAAATCAGTGGTTCTCAAATTAGGGTCCGCGAAAGCATTCTAGGGGTCTGCAAAGCCCTGCCTCATCAGTCGAGCTTGGCAATAAAAGTTGTCTATTTTTCAGTTTTAGAAGAAACGTTCCAATATTCGTGGTGTTTTCTCGTGTTTATGTCAATGAGAGAAGTCTACTTCAAACTATCCCTTAGTTATATTCGCTTATTAAATCAGTAGAGAGTTTTAGTAGATCGTTCCGATACCTCCGATACCCCGATAACGATACTATATATGCAAGCGCAAAGGCGGAGGCAGAGTATTGGGTATGGTTATCGGAGTCATCGGAACGATCTACTAAAACTCTCTATTATCATAATTAACCTAATCCTCTCCCTTCCCCTCACTACGAACGGAGTCCTCCTCCATCTTTGCCGATCCACAAGGGGCCTGCGAAACTTGAATGTTTGAGAACCACTGCGCTAAATAGTTAAACCTGCATGGGTATTTAAAGGCAAAAATTTAGAACTTGTAAGGTGGGTGAATACATGCGTAAGCTTCATTTTTTTTAATTCAATACGTATAATTATGACATTACAAAATGAATCTGACCCAGAAAACTCTGGTACAAGAGTCGTTCATAAAGTTCGTATTATCGGCACAAAAAATTAAAAAAAACGGAACAAAACAGGCATCAACATGAGCGCGCGTCCCTCTAGTTTCCGCACAGTATAAACATCGCATGCTATAGTAGCTCGGAACGCCGCTAGGGAGTCGAAACAAAAATGGCACCGCCCGTCGGTGCCAAGCACATGCAGTGATCCGGTTTTTTTCATTTGAAGGGAAGCAATGCCAAGGATATTCATTCCAATCTGGGAGCGTTGTTCGGGGACAACGCCCCAGTTTATGACACTTTGGTTAAATGGCGCAGACGCTTCCAGTGTGGCCAAATAAGAGGAAAGCATTTCAAGGACGGCGACCAAGTGATTGCTGAAGTGGAGCGATTCCTGAACACTCAAAACGAGGAGTTCTATAGCAATGGCCTCCGGCATGTGGTGCATCGCTGGAAAAAGTGGGTAACTTTTGGTGGCGAACATGTAGAGAAAGTCTCAACTCCTACTCGAGTTTGATTGCTGAATCTCTATTCCTTCGTGACAATAATCCGAACTTTATGAACGCCCTGCGTATAGCATGAATCGGTCCCGGACAGAGTGACCCCGGTCATAACGGTCCCCAGTGTAAGCCTGGACAAAATGGTCTCGGGTGATTTGTTTGACACTTTGGGAGCCCTTGCTAGTTTAAGTGAACTTCTGCTCTGAAGCTTTATTCAGGGACGTGCAATGTAGATTTTGTGTATTCAAGCTTTTCGCTATGTAGTTTGGGAAACAATTGCTAAAGGAGCCCAAAAGTTCATGCATAATGTCTCTCACTCTGCTCTATGGCTCCTATTCGCATAAGCCTCGGCACTGTACAGAGCTGGAGCCTGGAAGTCGCTACGCAACTATGTACACAATGCGACACTGTTAGCGCAAACACGACTTCGAGCTGCATTTTCGCATTTTACTTTTAAATAGTATTAGCGAGCACGAAATATTATCGCTTACATTATAGAACTAAATGAGCTCTTTCCGTAGCAATAATAACTTGGATGACATCTCTTAATTTCAGAGAAAAACTGGAAAAACCGGTGATCGCTTTGTTCGTGCTAACAGTGTCTCGCTCTTTACATATGAGCATACTAAAGGTGCAAGGTTGCGACGCACTCTCTGCACTTGATTGGACAAGCCAGTGGCAACATACACAAAAAAAAGTCAGTGAATGCCACTAGTCTGTTTTGTCTTCATAACTTCTTGATTGGTCCTATTAACTCGTAGCGTAGGCTGTTCCGTACAACATAGTATAGGTATGGGATAAAAATAAATGCATCTTGCAGAACTTTTTTTTTAATGCAAAAGCATTAACTGTTTTATGGGAGCGAGCCGACGTCATCAGTTTTGAAACCGCGCTAAACGGCATCCATATATCCTTTCTCCAAGTGAAGCCAGCTCCCAGCATGAAACCACGCGAAAAGCATAGACAACAGCACCTAGTTTCCCCGATTCCAAAGACGCGAGTAAAGCTGATGGAGTAATGTCGTTATGTTGGGCGAGTTGGTAATGATTGAACATGGTTAAAATTGCGCACAAACAGAAAGGAACAGGGAAGAGAAAGAGACAAGCGCAACAGCCAGTGTCCTATTCATTTTCGAAAAGGAACGCCGTTGCCACTCCAAATTGCCCTCACGTGCACCACAGGCGACCCATAGGCAGTCTTTGACGAGAATGATAAGGTCTGTGTAGGGTAGATTATAGGAGACAGAGGAAGAGCCCGATGCACAAGAAATAAACTGTAGTAATGTCGTTAGTTGAGGCGAAGTTGGTAATGATTGAACATGGTTAAAATTGCGCACAAACAGAAAGGAACGAGTGAAGAGGGATGAGAGAAGAGACTAAGCGCAACAGCCAGTGTCCTATTCATTTTGAAAAGGAACATGGTCGTGCACCACAGGCGACCCATAAGGCAGTCTTTGACGAGAATGATAGGGTCTGTGTAAGGTAGATTATAGGAGACAGAGGAAGAGCCCGATGCACAAGAAATAAACTGTAGTAATGTCGTTAGTTGGGCGAGTTGGTAATGATTGAACATGGTTAGAATTGGCACAAACAGAAAGCGAACAGTGAAGAGACAAGCGCAACAGCCAGTGTCCTATTCATTTTCTCTCTTCCGCTCTCTTCTTCCCTCTTCGCTGTTCCTTTCTGTTTGTCGCTAATTTTAACCATGTTCAAAGCTGATGGATTTCGGCTTCAGTCCCATTGGCTGGCGCGCGTCGACAAGGCTCCCATTGGCCGCGTTGCGTCAGTTTCAACGACTGGCCACCCCATGGCGCTACGTGTCCGCGAGGCAGCTTGGCTCCACCGCTCCACGCCCGAGGTCAGCGTGCGCGCTCGACCGTCGATGAAAGAAGGGAGCGGGAAGAGCGGCGTACATGCTTTCGCATTCGCAACTCGTACGAAGTGCTTGGGTGTACTTTGAGCCTTTTTTCTTTGGAATATGCGCAATGGGTTGCGAGAAAATGCATGTACGTACATGATGAATCGGACATTGTCATGCACATATGCTACATGTTTGTGACTGCCTGTCGTGGAGCAATGCGCAGCACAAGTTGGTCTGCCTCCTGCACAGGGGTTGCGATGCTGTCAGTAAGCCAAACTCTTATTGGCTGATTGAAAGAAAAAAATGTGGGCAGACTTCAAGGCATCTAGCATTGAGGTCTACCCACTATCCTTTCAATCGAAGCTCGGCGTCATCCTGATGTCACCGCAACTCCTCCGCAGAGCAGATGACTTGCTCTCCGCATAACCTTCTTCTTTTCTTTTTTCTCGTGCTGATTACATTGAATATTGTAGATACAGTATTTTATGTAGTATCTACTTGTATATAACAATTTATTTCTATAGTATACTTTTTCTTCTCCTGGCTCAGCTACAGTGAACTAGAATAGAAGTAGTGGAAAAATAGCCGGCCTCCAGGTGAGGCGCTTCGTGTAGAACCTACCAGGTAGCGCTGGTGTTCGATTCCGGAGCACTCCTGCCAGCGAAGTTCGCGCCAAGCTTAGCTGTTTTTGATCTTAGCGGTTCATTAGTGTGGCCTATGTATGCTTTATGGGTGTTTCAACGTCTATGAATTAATGTTTAATGCTTACTTGGGCAATGTAGTGAAAACCGGGGTAACCAGTCTTGCATGCTGGCGCGTAGCGGTGTGGATCCGTCTTCTTTCTCTTCGTTTTCACTTGCTTAGCGACAAGACTCGAACCTATGTAATCACAATGCCAAGCCCTTGACATTCACGAAAACAAATCGCGAAAACGACCACAGACACCACAGGAACCATCTGAGAACGTACGCGACGCCATATCCCATGTTACAGTAGCCAAGTCCTCCGGATTTCGACAACAGCGCCACTCGCGGCAGTCTACACTTCTGGCTTCACACAGCCGATGGGTCGGCGCCGACGCTTTTTCCACTACCCCTATATTCTAGTTCACTGTAGCTCAGCTGACAGCAACGTTGGCTGACAGCTACTGGCATGCAGTGTGTTTCAAATTGAATACATAAATTTTAATATGGTTAACATTTCGTAACTTAAAGGGACACTGACAGCCCCCCCCCCCCAAAAAGTCGCGATTCATTACTGGTGTCAGAAGGCTACCCTATCAATATTTTAACGGGGTCGTACTGTATCCTGGTCCTCGCGAGGATTGTCGTTGCAATCGCTCGGTTGCGGGTGTGACGGGCTGACGTGCGAAGGCCGGGGCTGCAGGGACGGTTGCGTAAGGTTTCTCGTCGCCTGCTGCGCGGCTTCGTGTGCAAGCTCGTTGCCGGGTATTCCCTCATGTCCGGGGACCCACCTGACGCTGATCCTGGCTCCCTTGTTCCGGTATAGTCGGATTGCGGAGTCATTGCTTTTATGGTGGGACTTGCAGAGTACTTGTGTTGTCTAAGTTCTCTAACCACTTCTTGGGAGTCCGTACAGAGGAACTAGCTGCTGGTCAGTTCCTAAGTAGGGTGTAGCCCCTTCAATGGCCTGCAGGACAGCCTTACATTCTGCATATTCTGGTGTGTGATGGCCTAGGGGAGTGCCTTGGGTCATCCATCCATATCAATATTTTACTATGGCTTCACGGATATTTTTAATAAAGTAAAAAAAAACGCACTGCTCGAAACCGAAACTGTACTGGGGGAGAGGAAGAAATATGGAGGAGGTGAGAGTTGCCGAAAGTCACGTAACTTTGCAACTTTTTTTTAACGCTGTGGCTAGCGTTACGTCCGGACGGAGCACTGGAAACGCGTATACCTAACCCTCCCCCCCGCCCTCCTCTCTCTCCCCCGTGAACCTGGGGAAGGCGGAGATTTGGACGTAACTTGAGTTACGTCGGACGTAACGCTAGACACTTCGTTTTTTTAATCAACATATTTGCAGTTTTTTTACAAGCAACAAAAATTGAGTATCATGTTTTGTCTATTTTTAGCATCGGGTCTGTCCACAGAGAAGAGAGTGAGCGCCAGCGGCGTACCTGCTTGTGATAAAAAAAAAAAAACTGCGCCGACTTGACATAACAAAATAAACAATTTAATCAAACGTTTCGTCTCCCATGCGGGAAACATCATCAGTGAAACCTTCAAGCAGGAATGAGCGAAAAACACTTCAACGTAAGCAAGTCCGCGTACACATTGGGGAGGGGGCCGCGGTGAGAATTGCAAGCCGATGAGTCACTTCGGATGAACCATGATTCCACGAACCTGCGTGGACCCCACCTTTGTTCACGCGCCGGAGTGGATGCATTATCAAAGTCGAAACTGTGACCTGTATTCCAACAATGGTCTACGAGTTCCGTCTTAGCTCTTGTCGCATGCACGTGGCCTTCGCCACGTCCTTTTGTGTTCGTTTAGGCGAGTGCAGCGCCTCCGGCCTGTCTCACCAATGTAGGATGCGTCACGAGTCTAGAAGTACACCATAGGCGTAGACTTCGGGGGGCCATCGGGGCTCGTGCCCCCCTGGTGAAATCCGGGGGGGGGGGGGGGGGGGCAGAGCCGCCTTTCGGGCCCGGGCCATATGATCCTTACCGAGACGCTGTTTACGTGCCATGTAACGAGCTTTTAGTAGTGGCATGTAAACAAAATAACGTCCACGTTACCTTTATTGACAAAATACATGGGAAATGGAATCCCAGCGTGCTTTCGTAAGCTTCAATCTCCAGTTCTAACCAAAAAGTAACGCGCAGCACTCCCCCCCCCCCCCCGGAGAACTTCTCAGCCTGCCCCCTCTGGGAAAATGGAAAGTCTACGCCGCTGGTCTAGACAGTTCACTTTATACACAACACCGCACTGGGACCCTGGGGGGGTGTAATCTTTAGGTTTAGAAATGAGGTCACGTAGTTTACGATGGGGTTTGAAAGCTGTGCGGATATTCAAAGGGGCGAGGGCCCTGCGAATAGATTCAGAAACACCTTTCAAATAGGGTATTGTTACCTGCCCTGTCCTAAGTCTTCCATTGTCCTGACTTCGTCTTTTGTCCCATCTGTTTGCGCGTGTTATCAATAAAACGTTTAGGATAATTCCGCTTCGTCAACAGGTCAACAATAACAGCATCCTCAGAAGCGCGCAATTGAGGATTAGAAGAACTGATGATGTTTCCGCATGGGAGACGAAACGTTTGATTAAA
>JAZHYW010015662.1:0-15282 GCA_037355805.1 Ixodes ricinus
GGGAAAAATGAAAATATAAATGGACAACCACACACATCTCAAAACACAGCTACTGTTTTTAAAGGTCACATTTATGCACGTTGTCCACCCTCTCCGAAGGTTATCAACACCTCCTTTTAAAATAGTTGACAGAAGAAACAGGCATACAGCTTCCCTGCATGGCCCCAAACAAAAAAAGCACTACTAACATCAGAAATATCCTCTTCCTATGTAAATGTGACGCTGTGAAGTCAAATCAGCAGTGTCTTGATGTGTGTGGTTGTCCGTTTTTTTTGTTTTTTCGAGCCTCAGATTTATTTATGGGGAGATACATCACACTGAGCTTCATTCTTTTGGAGGAGCACGCACCATAAGCATTGTATATCGCCGCAAAGAACGGAAGACCAAATGTTTTTACCGAGTCCCTTTACCCTTTTCACTGCCAGGTTTTTCTCTGACTGCTCTCTGCGTGTTGGTTCAGCGGACATTTTATGCTAGTAACGATCGTGCGGTGGTGCTCTTCCTTGCATGCGCCATCAGCATGAGAACCAGAAATATGTATACTGTAAACAACTTATTTTTCACGGGCTCAATTTGCAGGTTCTAGTTTTCGCGGCGCTTTGGGATCTCAATATAAATTCCAATGTGTTTACCTTTTACCAAAATTGTTTGCGGGACCTATTTTTCGTGAATTGTGGGTGATTTGGTAAAGTTGCGAAACTTAGGTGTTCGCAAATATAAAGTTGTTTACAGTAATTCACGTGCAGTTGCGTCTTCCACTGCTGTATGCGGGATCGGCCAGCCAACGTAACCACAGCAAGTACTTGGCACTGGAAAAGGTTTATCTGCTCGACAGTTACATCCACGACATTCCGCGTAAACAATCCACTCAGATAAGCTGCTTTATTGTTATCGTTTTCATCGGTGTCAGAATTCTATCAAAACTTCATAAAATTGTTTCATCCGTCAAAGAGCGGACGCGCTTACCACTGTGATGTGCCATGGCTGCGCCGCCGAGACAAAGCGACAGAGCGGATGAAGGGAACATGTGCCCCACTTGTTGCCTAAAAATGAACATGCAAGTTTTACGCATTTAATTGGACCTCTCCATATGGGTGCGATAAGCCCGCAATATTTTTTTTACACTAATTGCCTTGGGAGTGAGCTTAAATCGCAAAACAAGTATACCTGGGAGTAGCGGGGGTGGGAGGGGGGGGTGCAAGGTATCTTGAGAGTGGTACTGAAAGGTTTAATTAATGGTTGTATGGTGCACATGAAGAGTCGCCGACGATAGGAACATCATACGCAAAGTGCTTAGTTGCATGGACTTGGTGTCTGGTTGGTCCACCTGGTCTCCAACATCACTACTGGGTGTTTCCAAGGAGCGGCCAGGCTCTTTAAATCGACCGCAAAATTCGGTTTCTTAACCTATCGTGCTACGACTTTGTGCAGCATTGCCCACAGATGGTGCATTTTTTTGTAAAATCTGCAAAGAGCAAACTTACCTGAGGAAAAAGTAAAGAAAGAAAAAGGCTTAGCTCCTATGGAAACGCAGCGAAGCCACCGGTCTTCAAACATTACGGCGCCGCTTCGCACGGGAGACAAGAGATGGCGTAGCGGTCGCGATGCCAACTGCCGCCAACGAACGAGCATACGTCGCCGAGAGCCGGCGTCTTTAGCAGACAATATTTTTGGCTCAAAAGCGGCGCGAGCTTTCTGATATCAGTTGCCAATGCATAATTTTATCATCCTTACTGAGAAAACATATTGAGTGGACAGACAACCGATAAAAAAATGGTTTGTCGGGATATTTTGACTGTTTTTTTGGGGGTACTGATGTTGTCTGCTTTGCGTTCCTTCTTATTTATTTATTTGAGATACTATCGGTCCCTTACGGGACCAGGATAGGGAGGAATACATGAGTAACTTTAACACACAGTAACTACAGCCCAACAATCAGTCGTCAAGCACATACAAACCCAGTTCGCGCTGCCCTGCACCAGAACGAACACGATGCACACATGAAATTGACGGGCAATATTCACAATAGAATACAACGAACTCAACCCGTGCACATGTCAAATGTCGAAATAAGAGATGCAAACTCCCCGGCTACATGCACCTTACAATGCTTTCCAGTAACTGGTTCCAATCTCGTGCAGTCTGCAAGAAAAATGAATATCTCAAACAATCCTTACCAAACCTTTGTTCTTTCACGTGCCTTCCGTGCTTGTTCCTGTTATTCGCATCTTATCTTCACTAATATATCGATTCTTGTCGATCAATAGTAATTTGTAGATAATTCTGTGAAAAAGAGCTGTTTTCTGTTTCGGGAAGTTGGAGCAACGTAAATTGTAGTCTTGTGCGAATAGTGGATTTTGAGTTCGAAGCGAATTCGAAGCGAATAGTGGTTTTGGCCGAATATTTTCGATTCGAATATCGAATAGTTTTTCCACGCCTTTCACTACCATTGCATAATGCTTAGACGAAAACCCAGCTAAACCTGTGAAGGTTATTCCACTTGTTCATTTATAAGCTAAGCTTAATCTATCTATATTTATGAACTGTGACCTCAGAAGGTCTGGTGTCTTGGGATGGCAAGTAAACGACGGATTTGACATAAAATGAATCCTATAGAGATGGCCAACTATACCAATTGAGTGAATTTACAAATCTTGCTATATAAAATATTCTTTCTTTAATCTCAAGTTAAAAAGAATGAATCGCGCATGATGAACACAGGTTGTAAAAGCATCTCTGCCTAACATAGTATACTCTTGCATAAAAGTTTAATTTTGAAACTTTTACTACAATGTAGATATACACATTCACAAAGTTTCCATTTATTTTCAAATACAGTCGGCACGGGTGCACCATCCCGCTTTGAATGTATGCTTTTCTTCCAAGCACGCAATTACGATATTGTTTATCGCGGCGGGTTACCCCGTTAAGTGCGCTTCTTACCGAGCACCGATGTAATGCGGAGAAGCAACAACCGCGGAGCTCACTTCCGCGGGTTTTGCTTCTCCGCAGCGCACCGGTGCTTGGTAAGAAGCGCACTCAACGGGGCTAACCCGCCGCAATCAACACTTCGAAAAACGCGAATAGTGCAGTTCTTTTCGAAGCGAATATCGAATAGTGTATTATTCGGAACTACTATTCGAAATTTCGAATATTCGCACAACCCTAGTAAATTGGCTTCGCCGTAAAGAGGGAACACAGATTCCTGCCTTCGGTACCGCGAGTAAACAAAACGCAATGCCCGTCGCTGAACACTTTCTAGTTTTAACTGCAATTTTTTTACATGTGGATCCCACACTTCTGCATGCGTATTCCAAGATGGGGCGCACTAACATCTTGTATGCAATCAGCTTAGTTTCCTGTGATGCAAGTTTGAGCATGCTGCCGGATGAACCCTAGTCTTTTGTTTGCTTTACCAATAACATTCCCTATGTGCTTTGTCCATTTAAGGTCTGAAGTTATAGTTACAGTAGGCTCGCGATAATTCAAACTCGGATATTTCGTACTTCCGGTTAATTCAAACAGATTTGAAAATTTTGGTTGTCCCGCTATGCTTTTAATGTATTTATAAGCCGCTTAATTCGAACGGCGTTTTCGCTTAATTCATACTTTTTTGTTCTCACGGCCCCGTTGAGTGCGCTTCTTTCCGAGCACCGGTGCACCGCAGAGAAGCAATACCCGCGGAGCTTGCGTTCGCGAGTGTTGCTTCTCCGCAGTGCACCGGTGCTCGGAAAGAAGCGCACTCAACGGGGCTCAAGCGGGCACACATTAGCGGAAAACGGGGTTCACATTATGTGCTTCAAGACTAGCAATAATGACCAAGACGACATCGAGGATGAGGAACAGCTCACTGGCATCATGCTTTCTGGCCTTGAAGCACATAATGTGAACGCCGAGCTGGCGGAATATGCTAGTCTTGACGACGATGTGTGTGTTTGTCGTGATGACTCATTAGAGGACATAGTACAGGAAGTAATGCCAGCACAGTGCAGCAGTGAGAGTGAAGGTTACGATGAAGAAAGGGATGACCCACTACCAACTTTCACAGCCCCAGTGGCCTTTGAGCACATCGCTCAGCTCCGAAAGTTTGTCTGCAAAGGAAGAGTCCCGTAAAGAGCTACTTGCATTGGCTAATATTGAAAATTTTGTTTTGAGATCTCATGTGCTGACTAAACAGTCCACAATCGACAACTTTTTTGCCGGATGAATAAACTTAACGTCACAGTTCTTTCACCAATGTGTTATGCCCGTACTTGCTTATAATTAGGCCTATGTAGAGGAAATTGGAAAAAATCTGCTTTGTATGTGTAGCTATCCATGTAACAAATCATAACGTTGTCTAGTATCATATTTAGATGAATTTCTGATAATTCAAACTTCTGATAATTCAAACTAAAATCTGTGACTTCCTGGAGTTTGAATTAATGAGAGTCTACTGTACTCCAAGGTACTTATAATCCGTGACATTTGTTAACGTAACCCCCTGAATTGTGTAGCTGAACCCCAAAGGCTGTCTCTTGTTAGTAATGGTCGTGCATACGGTTTTTTGCGTGTTCAGGGACATTTGCCATGATGTACACCAATCAGTTATTTTTTGACAAATATTCATTTAACCTAATTTGGTCTGCAACAGATTTGACTTCAGTGTAAATAATGCAATCATCTGCAGATAATCTGGCTTGACTGGGCGAATCAATTATGAGATTGTTAATGTACATCAAAAACAACACCGGCCCAAGCACCGAACCCTGTGGCACTCCCGTCTCAACGTGGCTTATTGCAGACATTTTTACTATACCTAACTGCTTACGATCGGTAAGAAATGCCTTGATCCAATTAACGACGCTATTATCTCCCATGACCGGTTTCAATTTAATTAGTAGTTTTTTATGACTGACCTAATCGAATGCTTTCTTGAAGTCCAAAAAGATTATATCTACTTGTCCCTTATTATCAACCACTTCACAAAGGTAGTGCACTGTTTCTACAAGCTGGATCACTGTCGATAAACCCTCCCGAAAACCATGTTGGTAGTCGCTCAGAAGCCTGTTACAAGAAAGATATTGTCGGACATGTTTAGAAACTATATGTTCTAAAATTTTAGATGTTAAGGCAATAGGTCTATAGTTGGAAACAATTGTGGTTTCTCCACCTTTTGGTATAGGAATTATTTTACTCATCTTCCAGTCGTCTGGAAGGGTTCCTGTGACAGTGATTTTTCAAAAATAATCAAAAGGTACTTGGCCACTCATTCTGCGTACCTTTTTAGAAAGGCATTTGGGATTCCATCTGGGCTAATCGACTTAGACGTTTTTAGATTCAGTAATGAAGCTAGAATTCCTTCCTTTGAAAGTGTTAAGTCATCCATATCTGGACAGTCCCTAGGTAACACAAACTCTACAGGTTCCTTGTCATCTTTTGTGAATACGCTGGTAAAAGATTTATTAAACTCCTCTCCAATATCCTGCTTGTCAGAAATAACTCCCTGCTCTGTGCATATCTCGGAGGCACTTTTTTGTTTCTTTGTTAAATACCTCCAAAACTTATGGGGTGATTGTCTAAGGAATTGTTGCATTGTTACATTGAAGTACTTGTGTTTTGACTCTTTTATCCGATTTTTCATTTCAGCGCTCAGTGTTCCTATTTCATGTATTATATTAAAGCTTCACTACGCTCCCGACAGAGCCTTTCCTTGTGTCTTTTCACTTTTCTTTTTAGCTAAATGGCTTCCCTTGTTATCCATGGATTTTGTATTCTTTTTTACCTTCAAAGGAACATATTGTGTTATACATTTGAGCACTATTGCTTTTAACCTCAGCCACATATCCTTCACACTTACTGCCTGTTGGTAACCGGAGTGCCTCAAACGGTTCGAAGCTGATGTCTAACTCGTCAAGTATAGCTGTGTCATCTGCCACATTATAATCTCTGTATGTAGAAGAAGTTCTGGTCTCTCCTAATTGGGTTCAAGGTCATAGATAAACTAACAATCAAATGGTCTGACATACCGGGCATAAACTAACAATCAAACAGTCCGACGTACTCAAAAACACAAGATCCAAGACTGATTCGCTGCCATGCTGAATACGAGTATAGTTCCTTACTATTTGATTAAGACCATGGTTAAAGCACAAGTCTAGGATTGTAACAGCAAATTCCTGTTCGCGATCTCCCGGTAACATTTTATCCCATAAAACTCCCGGCACGTTTAAGTCACCCACAACAATCACATTTTTGTGCTGTGTCCGTAACTCACTCATGAAGTCATTTAACCTATCGACAATAGCTACCTCAGCACCGGTGGCCGATATACCGCTCCTATAATAACTTCTTGAGTGCCAAGAAAATATTACACCACACTGATTCTATATCAGGGGGATGCTGAATGAGGGTGCACCTTATTCTGTTATCAACAATAATAGCAACCCCTCCCCTCGGCCATAACAATCATTTCTTATTATATTGTAACCAGGCGGGCAGACCTCCATTATCTTGTATTTCAGAGTGGAGCCACGTTTCTGTGACCACAACGACATCCGGTTCGTGTTCAATTACAACATGCTCAAAGTCCACACTTTTATTAACGAGGCTCCGTGCATTTATATTGAGCAACTTAAAATTGTTGGGCAGTGTATGTCACTTCTGCGTCGGAGTAGGAACTTCAGTTAATCCTCTGGTCGTTTGTTCACGCGCCAGACATCGTTGACCCATGACGTCATTCCAGATGTACAGTCTAAGCTCGTTATAACAGATCTTGGATTTTGACCAAGATTTCGGTCTGTTGTAAAAGGAGTATGTTGTATGCAGATATGAAGTTGAGTCAATGGTATGTAGAGGAAAGCCAACCGAACTTCACAAATCGGTATGTTATATCCAAATGTCTGTTGTAACCAGGTCTGTTGTAATGAGCTTAGACTATAGGTAGCTCCCTCGATCTTTAACTTATCAAAGACAAGTGCCACTTTTTGACCACTTTTCCTGTTATCGTATGCGCTGAGCCATAGGTTTCTTCGCTTTCTTCTAATCTCGCTGGAAAATTCCTGATCGATAAAGGTATCGGTCCCTTTCAGCTTTTTAGCGTTACGCAGCACTACTCTTTTTTCGTTAAAGTTTGAAAGGCGCAGAATAACTGGTCTAGGCCTACCTGAAGAAGGCCTTTGATTCTGTGGACACGTTCCATACTTGTGACTGTGACTTGTAATATGACTGGAAAATATTACGAAGCACTTCCTCTCTCAGCTTTTCTTCAGTTTCATTCTCTGTCTCTTTTAATGCCTTTTGTAACTAGATTGTTGCTCCAACTACGATTTTCTAAATCATCAACTTTTTTTTATTAAGCTGCCTATGCACCGATGTAGGCCCAATATTTCTCTCTCTGACTCTGTAACCCTTTTTGTGAGCTCCGGAATTATGGACACCGCTCTTTCCTTATTGTCCCCTTTTTGCCTAAGCTCAGTGATATCTGTCTTTATCCCTTTTAGTTCAGAAAGAATCTGTTCGAGTACGATTGAATCGGGCCTGGATTAGTTTCAATGTTGCCACAGCTTAATAATGGGATTGCTATAACGTCAAAGCAATCGCCAACAATGATACAAAGGGCTTGTGGGCTTGGCAGCACTATTAAACCAGGACAATCGTCCCTAACAGTAGCATGAGAACGGTTTTCACCAAGCTGAATGTAGAACAGAAATGGGTTCAGTAATCCAGCCATGGCGGTGCCGCCAAGCCTACTGCCGATGCGGGAAAATTCAACGCCGAAGCGTTGGCCGAAGAAACCACCCCCCGATGTCGATGTCAATGATCTTGGGGCTTGCCACGTCGAAATCCAGGTTTCAGAAATGTGTAGCACAAAACTGAGTTCCGTTCTCCAATCCGAAGCCTTCGCGCCGTCGCTGTGGGCGACAGCCGGTAGCACCGTGGGGAATCCCTCTTCAACTTGTGCTTGCGCCGAACAGGACAGCAGCAGCGCCTGAATGTAGAACAGAAGTGGGTTCAGTAATCTAGCCATGCCGGTGCCGCCAATCGCACTGTTGTTACCGCGCCTGTTTTTGTTTCTGCGACTGTCGCCGCCTGTGGAATGCACGCCGCTTTTGAGTCGAAACGATTGTCTGCTAAAGACGCCGGCTTTCGGTGCAGTATGCTCGTTTGTTGGCGGCAGTTGGCGTCGCGTGTCGCTTGCGCCATCTCTTGTCTCCTGTGCGAAACATCGCCGTATTGTTTAAAGACCGGTGGCTTCGTTGCGTTTCCATAGGAGCTAAGCCTTTTTCTTTACTTTTTCTTAGGTAAGTACGCTCTTGCAAATTTTACAAAAAAAGCACCATCTGTGGGCAACGCTGCACAAAGTCGCAGCACGATAGGTTAAGAAACCGAATTTTGCAGTCGATTGAAAGAGCCTGGCCGCTCCTTGAAACACCCAGTAGATCAACTCAGTTGTGGAACTCCCACAACCCTTTTCCTCCTAAGGTCACCATTCATCACTCCAAGCACCATTTTAAAGCTGTGACTCAAAACTGTATTCTTTGAAGAGGCTACGGTGGAGCACCATCTAGAAGCTGCGCTTCAAAACTTGCATATCCTATAGAGTACACTGCAGTTACTGTATTGGCGGCATGCACAAACTACAGGGGGCACTTCTCTGGCTATCATCATCATCGTTTGTGACGTCACAGGTAGGACAGACTGGGACAGACTGTGCAGATCTTGGCTCATCAGCTCGCTTCGCGCTGTTTGGGTAGCACGGGAGAGCCTTTTCACGCGTTGTGTTTATTTGGTGAAGTGATATTTGTAGTAGGACATTTTACCGAAGCTTGAAACGCGTAGTCGTCCTAACAACTTTTTTGGCGCTGCGGTGTCGAAGCAATGGTGTTGTGCTGTTCTCTACCCCGTAAAAAAGCTGTGTGATGAAAATAGAATATCTAGTGCTTTAGCCCACTACAACATCTATCTTGGTGAATGTATTTTTTTTATTATGATTTGTACAAAATGAAACTGAGAAAGTAATGATTCATCAAAGTGAAAATAGGTAAGCGAAATTCGAGAACCTCTCGCGTGTGTGGTAAACACTTCAGTGAAAGCGACTCCGTGTATCCTGTTGGTTCCAATATGTTCTGGGAGTGCTGGTCTCTTATTAGTTCCAAGTTGATTCCTTTTTGAATTTTGTACACCGGTGAACCAACATTTCCTCAAAATAACTCGCAGGAAGAAGCGGTGGCTGTCTTCCAGAGTCGTTTCAACTAATTCCCTGCTTATTCACTTAATCGACGTGAAACATGCGAGACCCCTCACGATCGAAGAGTTAAATCTAGTAAGTCGGTGACACTTGAGCGTCACGCGAGGCGCTACGGACCATAAAACACGTGCAGAAACAACGGCCGCTTTAAAGAAGCAAACAACACCGGGCAATTTGCAAGACGACGACAAGAACAAAAACAGTCACCCGTGATCAAGGGGCCGAACTGGCCTTGAAACGTCGGGCTCCGTATCATTTTTTGGTTAGAGTTTTCCTTTCATTCATTCTCATTCCTAACCAGGTGGATGTCCACCGAAAGGTTTACGTACAATAAGTTACTACCGTTTGTATGTTTAATTTTGCGGACCCAAAGGCACATTATATGTGATGCGCTTGCTAGCGAGCGATTTTAAATTTGTAAACAATTCTTAGTAATAATTGGATAGAGCAAATTAATCACCTGAATTTGCCAAGCCATGTTTGACATTTGGTTTCAACTAAACTCCTTTTGTAAACTGACTAAACTCCTTTTGTAACCCTCCCTGCTTGAGCAGCGCTGCTGCCTGTAAATAAATAAATTTAAGAATTTATGAAAATTTCTGCTTTTCTTTTGAGCAGAAGTCGCGATGTGATGAACATCTTTGCCACACATTCAAATTCGATGCAGGAGGAGCTAAGCATCAGTTGCCGACGAGCATTTGCTCGTCAGCAACTGTTGAGTCATACTTGGACTCAGGCACGTAGCCAGGATTTTGTTTCGGGGGGGGGGGAGGGTCATGCTTATGACAAAATGCTGTATGAGGGTGAGGGGGAGAGGAGGCCCCAGCAAAATCGAAGATTTCGGGAGGGGAGGCTTGGGCCCCATGGGCCCCCCTGGCTACGTGCCTGCTTGGACTGAAGCATCAGTATCGTCAAGCTCAATGTAGCTAAAACAAGAGTGCGGTGCTTCGCACCACAGTTGTGCCCACGTGCACAGGTAAGATGATAGCACGTCATTTACTCTGGCGAACGCAAAACCTTTTTCTACAGCAACCTTTACAGATCCGGAAAAAAAAAAAAGAATTGGAGAGGCTGTGAATAGCTTTGACACACGCCACGCGAGCTGTAATGAGAAGCTGCAGGCTTGTTTGTGAATATTTTAAAGTTTTTTGTATATATAAAGTGCAACTTCGAGACACTGTTATTCATTAGAAAGATCACTCACAAAAGCGTCATGCACAATCTCTAATAAACCGTTTTTAATTGGCATAGATACGAACCAACATATCCACTCCGTGCTTTGGCATAGCGCGTCGTCTGCTCGCATCCTACCAGCTCCCGTCACAGGAGGGCACCCGCGAGGTGGCGCCACCAAAACATCTCGTCACCTAATAACAGCCATTTGCAAAACTCTGGTGCCATGAATGACAAGAGGCAAACTTTGGGGGGGGGGGAGGGAGGGAGGGAGGGAGGGAGGGAGGGAGGGAGGGAGGGAGGGAGGGAGGGAGGGAGGGAGGGAGGGGGGGGGGAGGGAGGGAGGGAGGGAGGGGGAGGGGATACTGCACGTGAAAGAGGGTGTCTGTGGGCATTTTACACTTGAATTAATTCAGTAACGCTGGGTGTTTCATAGTCCTCACTGGAGCCCAATGGATATGTTGCGAGAAGAGGGGGCACTCGGTGAGTCTCCGAAGGTCTGTACCGGCAACAAATCGCCGACTGTTTTTTTTGTTGACGATTGAGGTATGGTGGCCGGAACGCTGTCTCCGACTGGTGTGTATGGCATCCTATTCTGCCCATGCATCAAAAGTGGTCCCAGAGTGGCAACAAATGACGTCACAGAAGCCAGAGCGTCACGCTGCTGGATGTTTCGATTCTGGCGACTGGGCATAGAAGTTGCAAAACAAAGTACGAATGAACATGAGTGTCGCCATCGTTGCGGAGTCCCAACTCCTGGCTGGCAAAGTTTCCGTGGGCTGTTGATCTGAAGAGCAGCCTGGAGCAGAACAGGTACCTGGCACGTCCACCGCCGCCATTCCAACACCAACTGGATAGTGGCTGGTGACAGCGCGACACCGTGTCCTCCGTCTGAAATCGAGAGGCCATCTTTTAGGACGCGGTAAACACACCAGTGGGAGACGCATTCCAGGCACTGTAATTGGAGGTACTGAGGCCACTTGCAGGGCACACGGTGCCCCGTTTCTATCTAGCCCAAAGCTGACCGGTCGGGTCGTGGCTCTGGTTGCTCTCGCAGAGTGTGCGTGGCTTGCGGATCGGTGCCAGGCGTTGCGGCCAGCGAGCACCCTCTGGCGGAGGGCGCTATGTGCGCCGACTGTAGAGGGCTGCCTCCTGGAGACCTTCTTCTCGCGCCAGGACGACGGCACCTTTGTGAGAGCACAGCCCAGAAGTCGCCGACGGCCAGAATTTGAACCGCTCTTCTTTGTGCCTCCCACTTGGACCTATGGCGTGCCTTCGAGAAATATTTACAGTGTTTTTGTCACAGCAGGAATAGGCTATAGCATCGCCAAATGCTCAGTCTCTACCCAAACGGGGTGCATGTTGTCCGAACCAGTTGCCAAAGTTTCAGAACTAACGGTTCTAAAGTTGTAGTAGGTGATTTTCTGAAAGTTTGAATTGGAAAATGGGGCCCCTTCCGGGTAGTTTACACCGTTCAGCTGTACGTATTCGTGGGCTTCGACGGCCGCAGTTTTTCCATTGAAACTTTCCAAAAGTCGCTTATAACCTTTGAACCAGGTAACGACTGGCTCTAAAACTTTGGCAGCCGGTTGAGACCGCAAGTGCTACATTTGGGCAGAGACCGAATATTTGGTAACGTATAGTTTAACCTAAAAGTAAAAAAATGAAAAAGAAAGTACTATTTTGGGAGGACGTTTTGTATTTTCCGAATTGGCAATTTGCAGCACAGGCAATGAGGCTTGCCAACAAGTAATTCTGTCGTAGAGGTGTGCGTGTGCAGCATAAGAGCGTTTGAGGTCAGGAATCGTTGAGCGCACCTGAACCTGTTTGTGGGATGGCAGGCAGACGTACGCTTTGCACTTTCTTCTCATACCTCCTTCAATCCTACCTCACAGGTGTGGAAGCAGGACCAACAACTCCTAGATAACTGAGGCCATTGTGCCGAATATGTTACATCGCCTAGTGGAGGTCGGCACAGGAACCAGATTAGACACGATTGCTGCATTAACGTTTGGCTGAGGCCTCGTGTTCTTGTTGGTTGAATACAAACCACAACCAAGTGCTGATGCAACACACATAAAAATTGCACCCCGCGCTCGCCGCCGGTGGCTCATGTGAAAAATCTATAGCTCTGCAGCCTCGCTATCAGCTAGGTGTCGGACGCTCGGTGGTTCAAGTCACACTCGTACCAAGTGTGGTAATGCATTGCATTGGAGTGCATGGAGCGAAAGCTCGTACTGCAGAACCCACAGATCCCGGATTCAATCCCATACCCCTACCTGTTTTGATCTGAATGAGTATATTGTACCGGCGTGCAGTTGTGTATCACTACTGCATGGCGCACGTCAAAGACTCCAACTAAGCGGTAGTACTGCACTAGCTAGATTTCTCATCTACTGCATAAATTAGTGTCACTATACCTCAGACAGACCAACCTTGCACTGTCTAAACACAAACGTCAAATTTGATTTTTGTTTTTTTGGTCGTGCTTGTTTTGCAGGACCACTGTGCCATCTGTGGGAGGACTGGGCACCTCGTCGTCTGCGACGTGAGCTCATGCAACAGGTGAGAACTGAGGGGAAAAAAACGGCAAACCCTGTTTCATAGCTGTCCGAACAAGACACAGCAAATGCCGTGCACAGCATTTCCTGTACCTGAAGTGGAAGTTTTCTTCCGGTTCTTGTCCACTTTGGCACATTTTTTAGCCGAAGGAAAAGTTACCCTTTCGCTTGCACCCTTTGGCAGAAGCTCGGAGCGTGCTTGTTACGCGAGTAGGACAGCCACTCCACACTCTACTGGCTCTCGTCAAGGCCTCCGCCATCATTGTCAGTTTCTAATCTCCCGAAAACGACAATGGGGACAAGATTAGGTGAGGAAAGCCGTGCTGTTTGTGTAGTTGTCCTCACTCAAAACGTTTGCGCACGCCGAATTTTAATGCTTTTCGTAAAGTGCACACTTTTTTTTTTTTTTTTTGCCATGCACAGCATTTGCTGTGTCCTGTTGGGATAGTCTTTTAGTCGCGGGGCATTGAGGTGCCGGCCAGGCAGAACCGATTGACGGCATGTTGCACCTTACTCACTCCTGGGAGGATACTTCCCTCAGGTGCTTCTGCGTGGGATGCATCCAGAGGCTGGTCCATCAGAAAGAGCTGGAAAAGGTAGGGCTGGACCCAGGCGCCAGTCAACTCGTTTGTCGATTGACTCGTGCACTTGCCACAACCGGGGTTTTGCTGATGGCGTGTGCGGTGGTCGATCGAAAATTCATCGCAGCATTTGGAATGCTGGCACACAAGAGTAAAGGCCGGTTCAAGCACCTGCGTTAGGTTGCAACCGTGTGTCGTGTGCAGCTTTGTGCTCTCTTACGACGAGGGAAGAAATTGACAGAATAAACGTAGTGGTTTCGCAGTATTTGCAAGATCAAATGTGCATCTATCTATAAAAAATGGTTGTTCATAACGTCAAAAGTTTTTCAAGCCCGTGGGGAGGTATACGGAAATTGCAAGTGTTCCCCTGCTACATGATAGATGGCGCCAGAGTCTTCTCCAGAAATATATCAAGACTGCACAACGTGCCCGGTTGCAAAAAAATGTGAGTGTTCCGAACCAGCCTTAAATGTTTTTTGTTTTTTTCATGGGCCTCTTGCCTGGGGCTATTCAAAGCAATTTCAGTAACACTGGGGCTGTCTTACATTTGTCACTCCACATATACGGAGGATGCAAGATGCAGAACTACCTAAAGCAGGTCAGTGAGGATCAGAGATGGCATTAATGATTGTAATGAAACTACAGTAATTAAATTACTTTAGGTAATCAGTAATGTAATAAATTACTTTTCTAGGCTGGTAGTTAAGTAACGTAATGAATTACTTTCGAGCAGTCGTTTTGAGAAAATGGTTCATTACTTTTTTTTTCATAATTAGACAGTTTTTTTTATAATTAGACAATTAGACAGAAACATCGGAGCAAACACCACGGCCAACAGCTTGGGGTAAAACGCATTATAGGCTACAATGCGAAGGGCACGTCACCAGTGAGATAAACATATTTTAAAGCATGAAAGGATTGAGACTCAGATCTGCAGCCTTGCTCTTTCGTCAAGCAGGGTCAAACCGTAAGCTTTGACCATCATGAACAAAAAACGACGGGACTACCGTAAAATACCAAGCATCCGCCCATTCCACACTAAGCGCCCATCCCTAAATGTTGTACAAATATATATAGAATTTGTGACCTAACAAGCGCCCATCCCCACTTTCTTGCAATTATCTCCAAATTTTGAGTGGGCGCTTGATCGGTACTTTACGGTATATAGTTAATCCCAAAGGCCTTGTTAAGGACCCAAAACGTTTCATGCATAGCCTTGGCCTTGGTAAGTAAAGATGCTTTTTTGTAGTCGGAAAAGATGGGAAGCGAGAAAAGCACTTAGGTGCTCTTCTTGCAAACATCTGCCTTTCCTTAGCGAGATTATTCGCGAATAAGCGAAAGAGTGGATATCGCCACCCGTTTTTTTGGGAAAGTACATGTTTTAAGAAGCTCGCACCATCCCTTTCCTTAAATGGCAACATGTGACAGTGCTTAATAATAAGTTGGGATCTTCGGGTGTTTGGGAAATATACTTTTGAGAGGAATGCCGGGGAATGTGTCAATTAGTGAGCTTGAGCGAAAATAATTAGACTGCGTCCGAGTCGGAAGGAAAACGTTTCACATGACGACTTCTTGTAAGATCGAGTTCCCATGGCCCGACATAAGTTACTCATACGGACTATAACTTTTCTTCAAAATTTAGAAGAATGAACCATTTCACCATTGAGTAATGACCTTCACTGCTGAATTAACAGCGAAACCGGTGAATCGACTGTCGAGTTAGATCTAAAGAAGCTAT
>JAZHYW010015663.1:0-27177 GCA_037355805.1 Ixodes ricinus
TTTTATGGCGCAAAAGCATCTTAGGCTATGATGCGCCAGATACATACACTATTGCAGGTAGGGTTTCGAAGAGGATAGAACTTTAGTAGTTGATGATAGATTAAAATTATGAGTATGACTTGTAAGTAGTTATGGGCATGAAATTTGGTGTAAAATCATAGTCGGTGTAAAAGGCCGATAGCTTTCAAGAAGCTAAAAACGCAGTGATGTGGAACTAATGGTTCGTTACCAAGCAAAATAGAGAGGTTTAAAGGCGTATGCTCTTTGTATAGCTGAGAAAAATGTTTCCGTCCGGTCTGGGTCGTAAGCAGGGCATTCTAGTAATATGTGTGCGACAGTTAAAGAATTATTGCAGTGCTCACACTCTGGGGCGTCCTCCCTGCGCAGGAGGTGGCCATGGGTGAGGTGCGTATGCCCTATCCTTAGCCGACACAGGACAACCTCATAAAAGCGCTCACGGTGTCGTGCACTCTCCCACTCACTAAGTAGTGGCTTTACAGTATGCAGCTTGTTATTCACTTCTTCATCCCATTCTTGCTGCCACTTCTGTCTTATACAATGCCTTAAAAGTCTGTGACAGTCTTTATATGGAATGTCTTGCAGTTCGACTTCTTTGTCCCCAGCAGAACTGGCTGCAAGGTCTGCTTCCTCATTACCCGGTATACCAACATGGCTAGGGACCCAGCAAAAGACTATTTTAATGTTCCTTTTGGAAGCATCGACGATTTTATTCTGCAAATCTATGATTATTGGGTGTTTAGAGGTATTTAGTGATGAGAGTGCTCTCAGTGAACTAAGTGAATCAGTGTACACAACTGACTTCATGCACTTCGTTTCTATAATATGATTAACTGCCAGGCGGATACCACATAGCTCAGCCGTTAAAATAGTGGCTGTATATGCAATTCGTTGAACATAGCGAACAGAGGGGCCAACCACGGCACATCCAACGAACGTTTCTGTCTTAGTGCCATCTGTGTAATACGAGCTGTGTCCAGAGTATCTACTTTGGATTTCATGAAATTCCTGCTTGATGCATTCTGGTGGGGTGTCCTTCTTTCTGTACTTAGTCAGTGAAAAGTCACACAAAATTAGGCTATATTCCCACGGAGCTATTGGTAGAGGTACGGGGGTCACGGGCATTGTACAGCTCAGTCCAACCGAATCTGCTGCAGATGCATTTCTTATACTAAAAGGCGGGATTACAGAGGGCTTGTTGTCAAAGGTGCGCTTATATCTTGTTTCTTCTACAAGCTCGCGTGCAGGATGCAAGGTGAATGAACGTATTCTTAGGGAATACATAAACCCCAAAGCAAACCTTCGCTTCTCCAGAGACCATTCATTTGCCTCTGCATAAAGGCTGGGGATAGGCGACGTGCGAAATGCACCTGTAGATAGTCGCAATCCCTGGTGATGAATGGGGTCGAGCATTCGAAGAGCTGAGGGCCTTGCCGATCCATATACACAACTACCATAGTCGAGGCGTGAGCGAACCACCGAACTGTAAATACGGAGAAGGCAGAGACGATCAGAGCCCCATGAGGTATGGGAAAGGACTTTAAGAATGTTTAGTGCTTTTTGGCATTTTGCCTTAAGATACCTAATATGAGAAAGAAAGGACAGTTTACGATCAAAAATAAGCCCTAGGAACCTCTGTTCGGGTTTTGTTGGGATTGGAGTGGAGTGCATGGTCACCGATGGGTCTACTGTAGCTCCCCGTAAGCGAGAAAAACAAACAGAAACTGTTTTTTCTGGTGAAAACCTGAAGCCGTTCTGATCGGCCCACTTAAGCAGATTGTTTACTGCTAGTTGGATCCTACGTTCACAGATAGCAATGTTACAGGATGAGACGGATATCTGAAGATCGTCAACATAAAGTGAATATTGTACAGATGATGGGATGGCCCGGGCTATCGAGTTTATTTTTATTATAAAAAGGGTGACACTCAATACGCCTCCCTGGGGAACACCGTTTTCCTGGCAGAACTCTCGAGAGTAGGTAGTGCCTAATTTGACGCGAAAGGTACGTATCGCCAAAAAGCTCTTTACGAATGCTAGCATCCTGCCTCGAATGCCAAAGCTATACATATCTTGTAGGATGCCATGCCGCCAGGCAGTGTCGTATGCCTTTTCTAAATCGAAAAAGACAGAAAGGCAGTACTGTTTATTTACGAAGGCCTCACGGATGGTAGACTCCAAGCGGACAAGATGGTCCAATGTAGATCGTGACGAACGGAAGCCACACTGATATTTATCAAGAATATTTTCTTTTTCTAAAAAGTACATAAGTCGCTTGTTAAGCATTCTCTCCAGGGTTTTGCTAAGACAGCTTGTTAGCGCTATTGGGCGGTAACTGGATGCACACGATGCATCCTTTCCAGGCTTTAGTAAAGGAATGACGGTTGCCACTCTCCAAGACGATGGAAATGTACTCTCCTGCCAAATGCGATTAAACAAATACAAAATTATGTCGAGTGTGGAAGGGTGAAGGTGAGTAAGCATATGGTAGTGAATTCCATCTGGTCCAGCAGATGTAGGTTTAGTTTCATGAAGTACCCGTTCCAGTTCATTCAGCGTGAGAGGTAGGTTGTAGGATTCTCGAGCTCCACCGGATGTCCGCACGGATTGAAGTTCTGCTTGTCTCTTGTGTTTCAGAAAAGCAGATGAATAATTCTGAGAGCTAGAAACGCGTTCAAAGTGTTTCCCAAGGAGGTCTGCCTGTTGTTCTAGGCTCTCAGGGCACAGTCCGTTTTCGGAAAGAAGCGGTACTGAGTAAGCCCGGTAATGCCCATTGACTTTATGTACTCTATCCCATACTTCCTTGGTGGTGGCGGTGCTGTTAATAGAAGAAGCATAACCTTGGAAA
This sequence comes from Ixodes ricinus, assembly GCA_037355805.1. Taxonomy (NCBI): domain Eukaryota; kingdom Metazoa; phylum Arthropoda; class Arachnida; order Ixodida; family Ixodidae; genus Ixodes; species Ixodes ricinus. The sequence continues at coordinate 2,867 of JAZHYW010015663.1, forward strand.
CTTCGACGCTTTGAGACGCGGCGGATGTATCTCGCATGAGCCTTCATCCGCTTGAAACTGATGAGATTAGTCACTGTTGGGTAACGTCTAAATATGCCCCATGCTCTGTTCTGCTTTCTTCTCGATTTTTCACAGTCGGCATTCCACCATGGTTTAGGACGGCGGGGTAAGCGAGATGAAGTCATAGGGATAGCTAAAATTGCAGCATTGAGGATGTGGGTGCTAAGCAAATTGGTGACTTCATCGATGGACAGTTTGTTAAGCGATGTACAAGCGAGCTGGGTTGCCTGGCTGAAGACAGACCAGTTTGCTTCCTCAAACTTCCAACGGGGAGTTCGTGTAGGCACTGTAACAGGTGGGTTTAGTCGGTTCAGAATGATAGGAAAGTGATCACTCCCATAGGGGTTAGGATCGACAGCCCAGGAAAACAAAGGAAATAATGTTGGATCGCAAAGAGACAGATCAATAGATGTAAAAGAACAAGTTGGGGCACTGAAATACGTAGACTCTCCTTTGTTCAGCAAGCATATAGCTGTCGAGGACAGAAAACGCTCTATCATTGAGCCACGTGTATCTCGTCTTCTACTACCCCAAAGAGGATTATGAGCATTGAAGTCACCAAGAATTAGGGCAGGTTGGGGTAATTGGTCATGAAGTGATTCAAGCTCTTCGCGGGATACAGGATAGCTTGGGGGAATGTAAAGCGAACAGACGGTTATTAAACGGTCAGACAGAACACGAACTGCCACGGCTTCTAGAGTGGTATTCAGAGGGACCTCAACACATGGAGTAGAAGGCTGGACAACTATAGCTACTCCACCAGAACTGTGAGACAGAAGAGGTCTGTCCCTGCGAAAAACCTGAAAGCGCCTTAGGATATTAGAGTGACTATTGTTTAAGTGGGTTTCCTGGAGACAAAATGCTATGGGGTGATGCTGGTCTAACAGAGAGTACACGTCGTCGTAGTTTCGAAGCAATCCTCGACAGTTCCACTGCAGGAATGCTGCCATCATACATGAATTAAAAGGTAGACCATACATCTAGACCTTATAATCAATTTTGATGCGGGGTGCATTTTTCTTTTTAGATGTATCCTTCGGCCTGTCTGTGTTACCACAGGAGGTCGAAGGTAAGGACTCCGTGCTTGAGTGGGGCCTGTCGTCCTTGGACTTGGGCCCGCTCACGTCCATCGGCTCATCTGGGGCCGCCTCGGGCTGACCCCTAAGGGCCTGTGACCCCGACGGCTCACCAGGCTTTCGGGTGCCTTCAGAGGGACGGGAAGGAAGTCCCCGACCTCGAGGCACCTGGGATTTGGATGGCGCAGGGATTGAAGAACCCTGCGCTTGAGTGGACCCCGAAGCGATAGGGTCCACATTTCGTTTTGGGGGTGAAGTGGTTTGTGCCACTCCGGATGGGGTTGAGGGGGACTGAGGGGGAGACGCAGGTCGTCCGTTGACGTCTGCGTTCCCATTGACGCCGTCGACCGCGCCGGTCCCCTGCGCGTGGCCTCGGCATAAGAGCCTTGAGAAATAAAAGAATATCTTTTCCGTGCCTCTGGGTAAGAAATATTTTCTTTGGCCTTTAGTGAGAGAATTTCCTTCTCTCTCTTCCACATAGGACAGCTGCGAGAATATGCTGGGTGTGTTCCTTGGCAGTTGACGCAAAAATTGGTATTGTTGCCACAGTTGTCGGAAGGATGGTCAGTACTTGCACATTTTGCACAGGTGGCTTTTCCTCTGCAGGTTAGTGACCCATGTCCAAAGCGCTGGCAGCGGAAGCAACGCCTTGGATTAGGGACGTAGGGGCGAACTTTGCAGTTGAGATACCCGGCTTTAACTGCGGAGGGGAGCGTTGTCGAGTTGAACGTTAGCACAATGTGTTTTGTGTCCCGTTCTTCACCGTCGCGACGGATAGTGATACGTCGCACAGCGACCACCTCTTGATCTTGAAGTCCCTCAAGTATCTCGTCAGTAGATATTCCAAGGAGATCATCTTCAGAGATGACACCCTGCGTGCTGTTCAGTGAGCGATGTGGAGTCACGGATACTTTGTAATCTCTTACTTGGTTGAGTGCAAGAAGTGCTTTGCTCTGCTCAGCATTTGTGACCTCCACAAGCAGGTCGCCAGATGGAAGTTTTTTGGCTTTAAAAGATTTTCCAATCACAGTTTCTAGGGTCTTTGCGACCAAGAACGGGGAAAGCTTTGCGAGTGGTTGATCTTCATTCTCCGAGTGCATTACTATAAATTTAGGGAAATTCATGGCTGGCAAGGTAGGGTTTGTTGATGTTGTCTCTTCGGTCCGGACCCTTTTCGGGGCCCGATCAAGGAAAGATTTAGTTTTGGTACCCATATGAATGGGGAAAGGACTTCGGCACCTGCGGTGTGCCGCCCACCATCGAGCCCAACTTAGGGAGTAGTCAGCAGCCCATAACAAAAAGGGCTTTGCTGGAACCGCTGATCTACTAGCACTTGCCCAGGTGCTATACCCAAGTGTGGTTAGGATAAGGGTATCTGCCACCACACAAGGTTGGCCCTTGCCACCAAAGAAGGTGAAAGTGAGGGAGCGGGGAGGGGAGAAAAGAGAAAGAGAGGGGATAGTAGAAGAAATGGCGACTAGGCTGAATCATCCTGGCCGGGCCTTACCAGGACTCCCGTCTACGAGAAGCCGGGGCCGAAGTGGTGTATTGCCCAGTCTTGTACACGTTACTAAATGAAAGTAATTGATTACAATTACTATTACTCTGGCTAAAAAGTATCTCGATTAGGATTACTTGATTACTCGACAGAGAAAAGTACTCGGATCATTACTTTAAAAAAGTAATCGTTACTTTTCCGATTACTTTATTGCGTGAAGACTTACATCTTTAGTGCTCATGTCAAGGAACTACTTCCTACCCGCGAAACCTTGCTTGTCACAAAGACCACGTAGGAAATACGGAATCTTGACGTGTATTTGAACTGGCTTTGTTATATTTTGTACCCGCTTCTAGACATTCTCTCGGTTCTGGTTCTCCTAGCCGGGCCACGAGTAGATACCGTGAGCAAGTGATTTCCTTTTTCAGGTAAGGTGCGTGAGTGGGCTAGTCGGAACGAAGGAGTCGGCAGTGCCGCTATCATTCTTTCTCCCTCAAACTCCGCCCTGAATGGCATTTGTCACGCAACTGGGGCTTCCACGCGGCTTCCTGCACCAGTCCCGTCCTAACTCGGAAACAAAACGCGCATTTGCCAGAAACCGGGCAACTAGGGGTATGGACCTCGTTTCCTACTAAGCAGCCTGCAAAATCTTTCTTCTTTTGCCGTTCGGGAAAACAAGCGAATTTATTGGCGTCATTTCAGAAAAAAAAAAGGTGTGGGTGTGTGTGTGGGGGTTGGGGGAAAATAGTAACGGTTAAGGCAAAGTAACTTTGATTACTTAAATAAAGCAATCAGATTACTCTCTTGTGATTACTGCCTGACCAAAGCAATCAACTGAGTACAAAATAAATTGCTTCCAGAAAGTAATCGATTACAAGTAATTTGATTACTTGTAATGCGTACGGCCAAAGTCTGGTATTGCCTCACCCAGGGGGCCCCGAAGGGTCCAAACCTACCCCGGGTTCGGCTCAACCACCAGGATGCCCTTTTCCCCCGGACACGGGCTCAAGCCGCGCACAGCCAGACGTGGGTGGGTGTTAGCCACATTTTGCTCAGGGTCTGTGGTGTCGCCAGCGTGGCTGGGGTCCGTGGTGACGCTACTCACCAAGCACCCTAGCACCCTAAGGTGCAGGCGTTCCCCTGCGGGGCTCGGGGTCCGTGGAGACGCCACTCTCCAAACACCTCCTTACGCAGGTGCCCCTGCGGGGAAGGCAGCTGAAGAGAGAAGTGTTAGCGCATCGCTTAGCCCCCCCCCCTTTACACACACCACACACAAACACTCCGCACTGTATAACGAAAACCAACAACTGCGCTTTACTGCAGGGCTAACACTGTGTTCCACGGCCTTGCTATTAATGCGAATAGCATTTTAATGCGAATAGCATTCTTTGGATACTTCACGCACTTTTCGCCTATGTATCTATCTATCTATCTATCTATCTATCTGGCTATCTAACCTCTTACGCCGCGGGTCGATAAATAAATAAAAAAGACCGGCGCCGGCTGGGGTTCGAACCGTTGACCCTTTGATCAGCAGGCAGACGCGCTAACCACAGAGCTATGAAGGCAGTCATTCAACGCACTCTAAACGGTTGTTTATATCTTTACCATAGGACGCGCTTTACAGCGCTGTCACAGCTACCGGTGCGCGCGTTCCATGCACGAGGGCTCATTCCGCTCTCGTGAGGCTGAGCACGGCCGCTAGCTCACCCTCTCCCGCGCTCGGGGAGAGGGTGATGTAGCGGCCGTGCTCAGCCTCGCGAGAGCGGAATGAGCCCTCGTGCATGGAACGCGCGCGCACCGGTAGCTGTGACGGCGCTGTAAGCGCGTCCTATGGTAAAGATATAAACAACCGTTTAGAGTACCGTTAGTTGAGACTAGCTGAGACGCCAGAAAGTCTGGTCGGTACCATTTTGAGTGTTTGTGCGTATGGCGCGTGCTTTGCTCGCCTTCCTAAGTGACACAAACGCACGTGCTGGGCTGCGGAGATCGTGCGCAGGGCTGTGAAAGTGTCAACAAATTTAGAATCGCCTCAAGAGTGGGCTGGCGTATCTAGAGTGTGCCGGCCACCTGACGAACGCGCATAACTCCGCACCGTTTGATGCTATTCGCATTAACGTAGATAATCATTCCCAAAGGATGGGTTCTGCTGATTTTATACTTCGCGCTTGTAGCCGATGCACAAGCGCGAGCGTACGGTTCTGAACAGCGAGTGCTTGCACTGCACGAGCGCGCGTGCTTGGCAGAGACGCTGAAACCCCGGAGCTCGCGCTTGTAGCGTCGGCTGCGTCTGGTGTTAAAGGGATCATCAAACGATATCGGGTTGGAATGTTCATGACTTTGCAGAGGCGTACTGGTCCTAGTCTGGCCCAAGTATACTCGCGCAGACTGCCACTGATTCAGAAGCTTCTTTATCGCGGTGAAATTGCGAGAATATAAGGGACTATTTCTTTCAGTCTTTCCCCCACAAAGCTCGATGACGTAATTGTGGTATCGAAACTACCCGTCTGACGACAGTCGAGCGCGGCTCATGAATTGGACACGAGAAGTGCGTGAGCACTCGACTTTCGGCTCGTAACAATCAATGGCTCAGCGTACGCTCGGGTAGTGACACGTGGCGCGCGTACTTGGGAAGAACAAGGGCGTCTGAAATCTAGCTCAGTGCTGCGCTTTGCCGCCATGATCTTCCCAAGGGCTGCACCTTGCACTTGCCACTTGCACCGACGCACCTTGCGCTACTTCTTAAAACATGCAGGGGCTAATCTGAAATCACAGGAAACGCTTTTCCGCCCTCCACAAATGTTTAAACAGTTCTCGACAGAGCAAAGTAATATTACATGAGCTTCCTAACACCGAATTTAATGCTGAGTAAGTCGCACCTTTGAATCCTGACGATCGGCAGTTGCGTCTGCTCTAAGCCCCACAATGGCGGCGCCCACAACAGTGTCGGGGAACAGAGTGCTGATACTCTAAGCGCAGCTCATTTTGTGGCTCCTAAAGAAACTGTCTGGGCTAGCGCGCAGACCAGCTCGGAGCGCCTGGAGCGAAAGCTCGCGCTGCAGAACGCAGGGATCGTGGGTTCAACCCCCCTGTCCGTTTCGATCTACCGGGTGAAACAGGAGATGGCAGACTTTTATCGACCGGAAAATTCGGTTTCTTGACCTATCGCGCTACGATTTTGTGCAGCGTTGCCCACAGATGGTGCATTTTTTTCGTAAAATTTGCGAAGAATGAATTTACCTGAGGAAAAAGGAAAGAAAGAAAAAGGCTTACCTCCTATGGAAGCGCAGCGACGCCACCGGTCTTTAAACAACACGGCGCTGTTTCGCACGGGAGATAAGAGATGGCGCAACGAACGCCGCCAACGAACGAGCATACGGCGCCGAGAGCCGGCACGCTAGCAGACGATCCTTTCGGCTCAAAAGCGGCTCGCGTTCCGCAGGCGGCGACAGTCACAGAAACAAAAACAGGCGCGGTAACAACAAGGAACTGCAGTTCCTTGTCTGCTAAACACGATGGCTCTCGGCGTCGTCTGCTCGTTCGTTGGCGGCAGTTGGCGTCGCGACGCTTGCGCCATCTCTTGTCTCCCGTGCGAAACGGCGCCGTGTTATTTGCAGACCGGTGGCGTTGCTGCGTTTCCAGCAGCTAAGCCTTTTCTTTCTTTACTTTTTCTCAGGGTAAGTTCGTCTTTGCAAATTTTACAAAAAAATGCACCATCTGTGGGGCAACGCTGCACAAAGTCGTAGCGCGACAGGTTAAGAAACCGAATTTTCCGGTCGATTTAAAGAGCCTCCGCCGTCTCCTTGTTTCACCCTGTAGATGAGCATCGTTCCGGCGTGCGGTCGTGTATATCACTACTGCGTGGTGCACGTTAAAGACCCCAGGTTAACGTTCGTACCGCACTGGCTAAATTGCTCATCTACAGCTGAGACACCAGACGCCCACTGAGGCAGACTAACTTTCGGCTGGATAAACATACACACACCCCGATTTTTTTTTTTTTGTCAACCAAGCGTTAGGAAGGATCGGAGGAAAGTTTTGCGCGCCAAGTATACCGGAGGCCATGGTTTCAGCAGTCTGGAAACCCATTCAGTGACTCTACGTGGAGCCCGCTATGCCAGTGTGAGTTTAGAAACACATTCCGGTCGCGAGGCCTCCCCCACCACACCAGAAGACAAACAAAACAAAAGGGTTTCCATTAAGATGACCCCACCGAATTCCCGAGCATCGGTTGAATGCGGGGCCTCCAACCGGACACGCGCTGTTGGCGCCTGACGTCTCTGCCTCGGGCCACCAGAATTGGCACCCGGCTTCGTCGTCGTCGCTAAGAACCGGAAGAAGCGGGAGACCAAACTTCGAAGGGACCCCTCGCTGGCTCCCGGCGACAGAGGCTCGCTGCTGCCCAAGCAGGGACGCGAGCGGCGCTGTTAATTAGCGACAGAAGCGCGGGCGGACGTCATTAGGCGAACCCCTTTTTCCTATTTTCATAAGGGAACAGAGCCTCCGCGGCTCCGCGTCTGTGTGGACCGGGCAGTGGTATAGGGCAGCGGTGGGGTGTCACTGGCACCGCGATGCCGCCCTAACAACTTTTTTGGAGGGTTGGCCAGCGGCTCTCTTTGGATGACCGCTTGGGGCAAATTAGATGAGGTGCGTACGGGGACATGACCGGACTTGTTTTGTCAAAGGGGCAGAGGAGGTGCCGACATGGTCTATTTCAAGAACACACTTAGGCGCATTCTTGAATTTTAGGTTGGCAGGAAAATACTTGCTTGATTTTACAGTTAGCGACAAGTGAAGCTGTCGACTGAGAAAAATTCGATGTTGAAAATTCGCGTCGACGATGAAAACTTCGGTTACATAACCCGCAACGCGTTAGTGTTTCAGTGACGTAGAAGCGTACTCATTACGTTTTTCAAACGAGTAATGCATAACGTACTTACGTTACTATATTTCGAATAACGGGCAACTTGGCTACGCCACTGGTTACCTCTTCTCAAAACTTATAAAAAAGTAATACACTGCAATTGTGTTTGTATTTTTAGGCGCCGAGTCTATGAATTCTTGCACCCCATCCCACATACCTTCAAAATTTTGCCCCTCTTTTCCCGCACGTGAGCACTCCTACACTCTAACACAATTTGTTTTTCACAAAAAAAAACCACTTTAGGGGGGTGTTTAAAATAACCTTTTAGGGTGCAAAATATGGACAAGCCGAAGAGCACCTAATACTTCTGTGACGTCCAGATTTTTTTAGAGTGTACTTTAGAAAAACCCCAACGCCCAAGCCCTTTGTCTCTGTGTCGAAAAACGCTGTCCCCGTCAATGGCATGCAGGGAAGATAGATGCCATGCAAAGGTAACGCAAAAGTAACGCGTGTTTCTCTTTCTCTGTAACTCGTAACAGTAACGCGTTCCTCTTATTTTAAAATAACCTACGCTCCAAAAAAATCTGGCCGTAAAAAACTCATAAATCATCGGCTTGTCCACATTTTGCACCTTAACATGTTTATTTTTTTGTTTGTTTGTTTTTTGGCACCCTCGAAAAGGGTGTTTCGTGAAAAATAAATAAGGGGTTGTTTTAAGCTTCTTTTTTTATGTCAAGGAGTTCTTTATCATCCAGTTGCCCTTCTAGTGCGCGAGGGGGCGATAGTGTTTGAGGAAAAGCGTCCTTCACGAGCTGAAATAGGTTCTTGGGGCGTCTAAGAACCTTTCAAAAACGGATGTTTTTAATGTGTATGTCTGTAACGCGTGTTTTTATTTGCAAATAACAAGTAATGTATTTCGGTCAGTTTTTTTTTTTTTGTAGTGCACACAACACTGGAAGGTTTCATCCGTACGCGATACTTAAAACAAGAATGTGAATTCGCTCGAATAAAAGAGAAAGTATTATTTTTAAGTAATTTAGTTATATGTAGAAAAATATGTGGCAGTAAAGGAAAAACAATTTTCCGATAGAAAAGAAAATTTAAACGATCACAATAAATGTCTGCCTTCGTACAGGGGTCAATAGCCATAGCAATGCTCACTCCTGTCGGCGATAAGGGGAGAGCATGTTTAAGTACTAGAGGACGGCCTTCAAGCCACCGTCGAATCACTTAGCCATTTCTGGTTACGTTTTAAGAATACAAAATATCTAGAAGATAGCAAATATGGTCAATCGCAACATGTAAGATTTGATTCTAGTCAGTTACAGGTTAAGAAAAAGTATTCTAGGAAGAGGAGGGCTGGGGAGGAGGCAGCAACAGAATGCTGGGAAAGGAAAGAAGGAAACCTCTCCTCTTCAGCGCTCCGTCTGCCTCCTCCTCCTCAGCGTTCCCTTTCCATCGAAACCTTTTCTTAACCAGTAACTGACTATAATCAATCTACGGTGAAAAAAATATATGCGGTAGAAACAGAACGCTAGGTGCTTGAAATGCGTACATACGTTGTCCCTTTTGCTCCGCGTGTTTATTTATTCAAAGTACCCAGCCTTTCACAAGGACGTTTTCGCGGATTATTATTTAATACGTTAAAACCACAACCAGAGCCTCCACGTAAATATGTATTAAGTTAATCGCCACAAAGCTTTCGTAAAGTGTCAGACAAGCCCAGCATTTCAACAAAGACGCAGTCTTCACGAACAAAAATCTGCACATGCGTCGCTTTTTTTTTCTTCTCATTTTGTTAAGGGTATTAGCAGCTCATAGATGACCCGCTACACGGCAACTTTCGCATTGCTAAAGCCTCCCTGCCGAGGCTTCTATCTTCAGAGCCCCTTTCCACTATTATTAATCGAGCAAAATGACGCGACCTGTGGGCAAAGCCCGCTGACGTGGCTTTCGCAGCAGCCCGTTCCGAAAAGGAATAACGATGATTGAGAAGTTACGAGAGTGGACGTGAGCTCGGCCGTGCTTTACGACGGGAACCTATAGGTCCCAAACGACGCCCACAGCGTGGTGAATTTTCTATCACCAACAGCGAGACGTCAGCCGCTTTTCGGAGCTCTGCGGCGTTATTATATAAATCGCGCGTACGGAAGATTAGCGTGCCCGTAAAACTTACCGCCAAAAGACGTCTGATGTGCGATGGCGTTCGATAGCGTGCGAGTTTCTGCCTTAATTAGCGCCGACCTACGCGACGCGGTGCTAATTGGATTCTCTCCGCGCGATATACATTTTTGGCCGATACATGAACGCAAGGTCGATAAACGTTCCTAGCAGAATGGCGAAACGATACCTTCTGTATCAACTTGGCGTATGAAACTTCTTTAATAGGCACATTGTATCATATTTTTGTTTAGGTATATTAGATTCGAAAATGCGATGTAAATTCTTTGTTTTTAAACCACAGGACAACATTTATGTGAGAGGGCAGTGAGCACAGTACTTATTATTTGGCTGTGACAACAAATGCCGATGAAAATCATCACTTGGAGAAGGGGAACAAGAGGGACAAAGGACAAACACAAACCTCCAAACACAGCTAGGTGACTGGTGCGCGACCGAAGAAATCCGCCTGGTCCAGGTATCGAACCCGGGACCTCTTCATTACAGGTGGAGCGCTCTACCAACTGAGCTAACCAGGGTTAGACGTCAGTAGAGCAAACGGGTTTTATCAGCTGCCACCAGTCTAACACCAACAAGGGTGAAAGGCCTGGGCATTTGCGAGCTATGATTCTAAGGCAATTGAATGCAAAGTGTGCAGGCGAGGCTAGGACAAGAATGATGAAAATATTTTCTTTATTTTCATCATTCTGGTCCAGCTCGCCTGCACCTTCGCATTTGAATTGCATTAGAATCACAACAACAATTTCCGCTTTTTATCGAATTGAGTTCTTTACCGTAAAAAGCCGTATGTTTCGCCCACAGCGTGCGAAGAAACAAAAGCGATAGCTGTAGCACGGTCGGGCAATGCGGGTGGAATGATGACGTCACGTACATGAGGACGGAGGTGCGACGTGAAGTTAATTCCCATAGTCGTACGCGGGTGGCATCATCGGATGCCACTGGCGACAGCCACCAGTGATCCGTGAAGTAAGTTGGTAAAGCAGGTGGAAAGCTTCTCAAACCATCCAGCATTACGAGTAGCAGCTGGATACTCGCCGCAGTTGGATTTCGCACCCAACGCGAGGCCATGTTTGAAAACAAGTCTTGCAAGCAGAAGACAGATAGACTCTCCTTCGTCGGGTCGTCACTGGCGGGATGCCCAGTGACGACCCCTCTCCGCTCGCTGCGCGCCGACGGGAAACCCGACTCTCTTGGCCTCGCTCCAAGAGCGGAGGGACGAAGGGTTTCTTCTACTTGGAGGGCGTGGCGACGACAACCGGCGAGGTGAAAATGTCTGCAAAGTGTCGCCCCGAGAGCTATCGCTTTAAAAAATTAAAAAAATGTTACATCCGAGGTTGAAATGGAGCTTTATGCGAAGCGAGGAGGTTACAACAGTTCGATTTAAAACTAGTTGTACAAGAGCTCTCATAGAGTCACACAAAGGCAAGCTATTATCCAAGCAGTGGCGTAACTAGATATGACGGCGCCCATGGCAGATGAAATTTCGCGCCCCTCGCGTAGCCCCGCTGCCATGTTTTTCCATTCGGCACATGTTGTGTGGACTCGGCTCGGCGCCCCCTCCCAAGTGGCGCCCGGGGCACTTGTACCCCCTTCCCCCCCCCCTAGTTACGCCATCTGTGTCCAAGTAATGGAATAAAGTACGCGCAGAAATAATGTAACCGCTCTGAACAAAAACGACGGGAGTGAAGATGCGGGGGGAAGGGGGGGGGGGGGGGCGGACACGTTTTGTCGAGATTTCCGTGTCTCAAAGTAGGCCCCGTTCGAAATTAATGCTTCTCCGTGAACAAATGGAGCAAGTAAAGTTAAGATGCCTCTCAGTGCGCGTAGGCTTTAAAGGGAGACTCCGGTCAATACTTTTGAAAATGGGATTACGACTGTTTCTGGCAAAGGCAGTCTCCTGAATTACAAGGTATAATTTTTTTCTCGACGTGTGCAGTTTTATAAATATCACGGCTCAAAGTTGGGTTTCGGGCGTCTACGGCAAAACCGAAGCTCATCTGCTAGAGGGATGGCAACACTGATCATCAGCCACAGGGCCGAGACGTGACGTCACACATGGTGCCGCGGTACGCGGTACAGCCAACGTTACTAGATTACCTCAGTTGTGGAACTCCCGCGGAGGGGGTACCCCCTCACTCACTTCAATCCGCCTGGAGTCGTTCGAAGCGCCATCTACATTTTCGTTTCATAACTGTGCGTTCCAAAGAGCACAGCTGAAGCGCCCAATGGCGATCACAACGCCGCCATTTCTCCCGCAGCGGTCACTCGAGGAACTGCACGTGACATCTATTTTGGCTTCAATCGGCCATTTCGGAGCCGAAACAGATACGGTGGAAGAGGTTACAGGGGTGCCACCCCTGTCTCCCCAGCGGACGCGCCGCGACGTATCACCGAAGTTAAAATGCGCCTAGGTCGGGACGCGCTACCTGAAATCCCCGCTGAGGCATGGTTGTATAAAAACAATATTAATTGTGCTGCAAAACCTTGAAAACTAAAAATTTTAGAAAACATCACGCGCCCCTCATTTTGTACTAAACTCCAATAAAAGTTACTACAAAAAGAGTTTTTTTCGTTGGTTTTTACGTTTCTAGTAACGTTGAAACGAACGTATCCCGATTCAGTTACCAAAGCAGCCGTCCGGCGGCGCGTCGAGCGACTCCGGGCGAGTCGTGGTGAGTGAGGGGGGTACTGTTCGTGCATGCAGCGTCTATGAACAGTTCCGTAACTGAGTTAATCTAATAACGTTGGGTACAACCAATCAACGGCAGCTCCACCGCGACGTGACGTCACGGGGGAGGGGCTTCGTCAGTGTTGCTTGACTAAAGCTAACCTGCTTGCCGCCCTCTAAAGAGCAGGTTGGTCGCATCTTTAAAATCGGTTTTAGTGGAGTACGAGGCTTCCCTTGGACGTAATATTTTGGCTGTGATCATATTTCGTGCCACTAAAGCCACTCCAGTCATTTGCTTTGGTTTCGTTTTAAGCATACGCGCGATGGATACGTTAAACGAAGGAATGACTCTCCCTTTTTCGTGTGTGCTTTTGTGGTGAGCTGTTGTGTGTATTTTGTACATTTTTGGTTGGATTGCGAAGCTTCTGAGGGTAATTTTGGACGACGTTGCTTGGCTGGAAAAGGGGCAGCGAATGGGGAGCCTGTCGCGATGGTACCGCGGCCGCACCCGCGCAATTCAATTTGCGGATTAAGTGGATTACCGACGGCGTGAGAAGAGGATGCTTGGTTGAGTCGGAGGGGGATTAGCCAACTCTCGTTTATTTACGTCGGATACGATGTGTGTCGGATTAAGTGTGGTGGTGTGGGGCTTCGACGGAAATTACTTGGACTTTGTCTTTGTGTCACTCGCTATACCCGTAGCAGCTTTATGGTTTTGGTGTTTATTTTTCGGAATGATTTCGTGTACTACGCCGGTGTTTACTTTCTCTGCAAACATTCGGCAAGACTATTGTTTGTCTGACTGCAAGAACGGGGGATCTGTGTGTGTGTTAACGAGTGCGTTAACGCTAATGCTGCTCGGAGCACGGGCAGCGAAAGCTCCCGCTATACAGAACCCAGGAATCCTGGGTGTGCAGTATCCACCCCTGCGCGTTTTGATCTAGATGAGCACTGTACCGGCGTGCGGTCGTGTAATCACAACAGCCGTGGTACGCGTTAAAGACCCCCAGGCTGGCGGCGCAAAATGTATCATATACTGCTGAGACACCAGCCGGTTATTGGGGCTGACTCACTTCTTGCTGCCTAAGCTCACAAACAATGACTCTTTTAAGATTTAGTTATTTGCGATGGATATGAAGGTTCTTGTTCGTTAAACTAGCTAAATGGTCGAGGTGGCCCGTGTGTTATGATTTTTCCGGTCTTATATCTTGCGCGTGGGAGATTGAAAAGGTCACGAATTTTCACTACACCGATTTAGCCCGAAAGGAATTTCCGCTGGGTATGGTTCTCATTATATTTTCTCGTCGGCTCCTCATCGGTTTCGGCGAATGGAAGGGAGCGGCGGAAGCGAGTTTGGAAGCAGATGGAAAAGGAAAGGAGAAGGCACGTTCGGGAAGTGTTCGTCCCCAATTTCCCGTTCAGGATTCAATCTCGTGTCCTCGTTCGATTTAGCGCCTCTTCCGCCCCGTGAAGAGATTCCGTACTCTGGGGTAGATAGACGTTTGCTTGGGACGTGTCTTCGGTTCTTCGGACACGCGGAATGACTTGAGGAGGAAAACGCGATAAGGCGCGGGGTTGCGACCCATTTCTGCACCGGCGGAACTTTCGAGACGGGCACGTCGTTTCCGCCCTAACCGACGAAGGAGCGAGTCAGTCGATCGAATACACTTCCTGCGACGCTCCATGCGGACGTTCCCGCATATCTCTGTATGGAACGTGTAGTTACGCTATAGTAACTGATAGAGTGAGAACGGCGGAAAGGAGTTTCAGTTGTCCCTCCTCCAGCGCGTAGCTTCGTACCTTCGATAAGGCTATGGCGTCTCGCGAACTTCGAGGGGCGCGTGTATCCGAAGCACGGCGGAAAGAAGCCAGCGCATGTTGGAAGCCTGGCATCGGAAAGAAACCGCCCTGCCGTTCTCATCTTGTTGGTGACTGTAGTAGTGCCATTCGAATGGGGTAGGTGGCGCGATCCGCCGCCCGATTCAAAGCGTGTACCCGCATCCATCCATGCAGTCATCCGGCGACGTAGTCGCCACCCGCGCGATTTTGTGCGAACTACTCTTGGGGCTGCAGGCGCTGTGGCCCGATGGGAGCCGATCGAGCAGCGCCAAGGGTGTATCGTAGCGGCGCTCGACGTCTTTGTGCATTTGATATCGCCGGCCACGAAACCGATCACGCGCAGAAAAAACAAAATAAAAAAGGGGTGATCAGTTGGGCGTGATTGGTTCAGCCGGTGACATCAATCCCAGAAAGGCGACGATTGCCGTGATGATGCATTTATAAACGCTGCTTGATTGGCTGTTTCACCGTGTCGTAGCGTTGGCTGCGCTCGGACTGACGGAACGGAGTAGGGAGTTTTCGCGAACTGTTTTCGCACATCCGATACTGTACGATGAGCGCTCCGGTACGAACTGCGCATGCGCTGCCGCAAAAGACTCGCGCATGCGCAGTTCGTACCGGAGGGCCCATGGTGCCGTATCCAATGTTCAAAAACTGTTCCCTAAAACTCTCTACTGTCTTTGTTTTCCACTGTGATAGAGTGAGTTTGAAATGCTGTATTGACGCTTGCTTCGTCTTTCTGGAATTGTTTTCCCTACTTTACACTGCGCGCCGGAACTGGAAGAATAAGCTGCTAATTAAAACGAATATGGGCACTTGATACGCTAATTAAAGTTATCATTTTTTTTTCTCTCGTTAATACAGCGCTTAAAATGGCATTTACGCGTCCGTGTTTTTCTTTTTTGTTTTTTGTGAGTTTATGTGTTGTTTTAGTTAAGAAAGTATGGCCGGCACTAATGAAAATTGCACCGCCAGAGAAGCACAGCAACGTGGCGCGGCGATTAATAACTCTTATTGTTACTGCTACGCGATATATGGGCTCCAGGGAGACCGTCGCGCGTACAGCCCCGATATGCCGCGCACATAAAAATACCCTTAGGCGGGGATTCTGTGGAGCTTGGAAAATGATAATGAATCGTCGTTTTGGGTGTTCCTGGTGCATGCCCTGTTCGCGACTAGATTGGAGTTTGTCTTTGTTTAGGATTTGTATTTCACTTGTTACAATTCTCTACGCCCCTTTTCGCGCCTTTGTCTGATTTTTTTCTTTTGTCACTTGACAATGTTTTGTTATATGAGGTGCGTCGTTATACGGGGGTTTTCGTTTGTGTGACTTTGTTATGTGTCGGGATTTCGCTATATGCGGTACTTCGTCATATGAGTTTTTGGATGGTCGGGTTTAGCGAACCCAGATTGCCGCCGACATACTTTAATGAAGAAAAATGCGGGCCTCGCTCGTTTGTGCGAGACCAAGACATTCAGCTTTTCTTGTTTGACGATGTCGTCGGTTCTGCTTTCGTGGCTACGACGGGGCGAGGTCAGGCTCGGTTCGCTGTAGTTTGACTTCTTCATATTGGATATTTGACACTTTGCGAGATGTTACAAAGGCTTCGCTTTAGTTTTACAACTATTATGTCCTTGAGGTAACAATCGGAGTCGTTCGGCCACGAATATTATCATTGTTTTCACAGGGTCTTGAGACCATCCGTAGCAGTCTAACATGTAATGTGGTTCGGAAAATATTTTACGAACCCCCGAATTATAATAAGAAAACTAATTATGAGGCGAAAAAGGAAACACAAAACAGTATTTATTTTTCAACTTACGACACCAGCCCTTTACGAAGAAAGCGAAAATACGCAGTGAGTTGGTGAATGAACTCCCTAACGAAAAAAAAAAAACCCTAGACTGGGGAACAAAAATAACAGGCAACGAAACACACACTCTCGAACTTGAAACGGTGTGTGTGTTTGTCCGTTATATTGTTTTTTTCCAGTCTCGGGTTTTATCGTTATGGACCACCCTATTGTCAACTGTTTTACACATCTACAATGGAAACATACGTTGCTGTACTTGAAGGCGAAGTGAAAGTCTTTGGTCTATGGTGGTGCACACAGCTGGAAGTAAGTATCCACTCCGTACGTGCAATTTTGTCAGTGAAGTGCGTCTACTTCTTAACTTTAGTCATTCAACCACCATGATGTAGTTGTGATTGCATTATGCAACGCCTCTACACCGTCCGTTCGTAAAGAAACTTGCGGGAATGGGATTTCAACTTATGAACTTTTGTGATTTGAAACAAATGAGCATGTGCTTTGGGAGTACTCACAAGGGCGTCCATCCTATGTTTGTAAGTTCAAACTCACAAGCGGAGGTCCAATGACCTCATGAGCTCTAACTCACGAGCACTCATGTGCGTTAACTTAATTGGTTAAAACTTGTCAGCTCCAAATTCATGAGGTCATGAGTTCAAACTCAAAAGCGTGATCATCGCGAGTAGTCATGAGCACGAACTCCATGAGTTTAAACTCCTAAGCGTGATGCTTATGAGCTGAAAAGCCGGAACTCATCAGCAGGAGCATCACGACTAGTCTACTGATAAGCACAAACTTCATGAGTTTAAACTCGTAAGCACGAACTTACGAATTCACACTTTTGAGCGTGATGTTTCCCTCGACACACTGCCTAGCCACTATACATTTAGAAACTTGACCACAAATCTCCAAGACAAGCACCCAGAAATAACAGTTAGCGCGCAGGTGAGCTGAATAGTCTGAGAAAGTATTGGAGACAAGACCACGAAAGGGGACAACCACAACTTCGTCTCTAACACAAACTATGTTGTGACTCTTGTTTTCTTTTTTTTTTTTTGTGAAAAATACAGTGAGTTCGCAGGCGAGCTCGTGGTAGTTATTTATATTATGTTAAACAACAACAAAAATAACAACAGCATGCTAATATTAATAATAATATAATGTGTGTTTGTTCATGCAGCCGAAAGTTAGTCGGCCCCAATGGGCGTCCAGTGTTTCAGCTGTAGAGGATAAGTTTAACCAGTGCAGTACAACAAGTAGCCTACACTCTTTAACGTGCTTCACATAGTCGAGATACACGACCGCACGCCGGTACGATGCTCGTCCAGATCGAAACGGGCAGGGGTGGGGATTGAGCCCAGGATCCTCGGGTTCTGCAGCGCGAGCTTTCGCTTCACGTACTCCGAGCTGGTCTGCGCTAGCCCACTCGGCCACTAATCCTCCTTAAACGCAAAATTATAAAAACAAAACGCCAGAGAAAAACAAAACAAAACTACTTTCGAGTTGAAGTCGAAGAAGGAGATGTTCCCCTCCTGTGTCTTTCTCTTCGACTCGAATGTTTCTTCTTTTGTCTCACCGCAGTTTCTGGGATTTACACAATATGATCCCTTTGTTTTATTCTATTGTCTTCGGGGCTTTTCCCGTATGTCCCGGATCTAGACAAGCTTTCCCGCTGTATAAGCGTCCGTGCAACAACAGAGTCCACCTGTCGGTAAAAACGATGCGCGTCCGGCTGGCTCAGGCGACCCGCAGACAAACGGAACCCCGATGCAATTCGAAAGTGAATCCGGAGAATCCAGCCGTTGCGGGGCGAACTCATCTCTGTGACGTCACGGCGCGGTGGTGGCGCGTCGGTCGCACTTCCGGTCTGGGGCTGTGGGCAGAAGTCCCCATGCCAGACGTGTATTCCTGCGTTGTTTTGAAAGGAACCAGACAAAAACCTGCCTTCTCGTCAAAACGCCGTGACTGGGGCCGTACCAAAAGTGTCGAGAAAGGTTTGAAGGTCAGTTTTCACGTGCTCGGTTCGTCCGAGAATCTGGATATGTGCCGGGAAAAGGGAAAAGCAGACGCCGTCGGACAACGATTGCTTGGGCGGCAAGCACTTTGGGTTGAATTCACGGATACTTGTGGTCATCAGATTTATTTGTTTTGTTCCAACATGAACGCCAGAAAACCGTCAAGATGTGCGGACCACCTGCGGACTACGTTCAGTCCGTCTTCAAGTTCAAACGGCCGCCTGATCGTTCAAACTGTCGTCTGCTCTTTCAAACGTTTCTGCTTGTCGTCTGCTCTCTTAGACGACACCGGCCCGTAGACCAAAAGTTGGCCCGGTCCTTGCGATAAGAAGTAAGTGCAGGCCTCAAAAGACAAATTTGAAGGTTGGTAAGCAGGCTCTTCGTAAACAGTAGATACATGGAGATGTTGATTATTGTTACCAGCGGCTATCACCGACTTGTTATGCCTGATTCACTTGGTGCGATTCTGCTTGCGATTTTCAGTATTGACGTCGACCATCTCAGCTACGGTTCACGCTTTTGCAGCCCGAGCGACGTCGCGACTGAAAATTGCGAGCGAAATCTCATCAGGTGAATCAGGCTTTAGCGTACATTCTGCGGCGTCTACGCGGAATGAATCGCCGCATGTCAGATTATTCGCTCGAAGTTTCGCGGTGTAACGAGCCTCGTTAATTTCGCTGACGCTGCTCATGTAGTCAGACATTGCCAGGAAGACGTAGACTCAACAATTCGATTGCGAAAAAGGGCAGGGGGACTCACACTGACGCCGATAACATTGCGTTTCAATGGTTTGTTTATGGGCGACGGCGCGCTTGTTGCCCACACCCCCATCGCGCATGCGCGGCGCCGGTGGCGTCCGCTAGGGGCGCTCCGGGCGCTCCGGTTTGTTTGTGTAGGTCCATAGGTCCGGTTTTTCTCCTGACAAATGGCTGACCGCATGAGAGAGGCCAAACGTCCGTGGACTGCGTTTTTATCTGCTGCTTCTTCCTCGCTTTTCTTGCCTGTGTTGTACGTGCTTGTTGGAACAGGCCTGGTGCCTTGGTCGTTGCTCCAGGTCCGGATGGTCATCGCGGTGCCTGCAAAGGGGCAGGGGACTTTCTGGAGACAAATGGGAGCAATTGTGGTTCCCTTCCAAAGAGCTCTTCGCAGCGCGTTTGACCGAGGTTTATCTCTTTTTTTTTTCTGCTTGGGGTTAGGCTTGATACCTGAGATAGTGCGACACTAAACGAAGAAAAAGTTTTTGGGACAGTGAAGACACTGTGGTTGGCGTTTTTCCTCTTAGGGAGCAGTTATTTTGCTTCATTAAAGTGGCATGTGCACAGTGCAACGATATTAACTTTGAATGTTTTTCACTTTACGCGAGCTTACTGGCACTAGTGGGACCCAAGTATACCCGCACGAAACGTCATTGACCAAGAAAGCTCTTTGTTGCGGTGTAATTTCAAGAGATAAAAGCGAGCGTTTTCTTTTCCAGCTCTCCTTCGCAAAACGTGATGACATTGTTTGGAGGTCGTAGTGTCTCCCAGTGACGATACTTGAAGGCGGTTCATAGATTAGACCCGAGCACTGCTTGAACACTCGATTTGAGCTAGCGATTATCAATAGCTGGACAAGCATTCGGGTAGTGGCCCGTGTCCAGTCACGCAATGACGACAATAGCGAACCCCCTGGAACTTGAACGCTCTGTCCCAGCTTCGCCAACCCCATTGCGTGTTCTGTCAACATTGGATGTGCATAATCGGATGCGAATCACGTGACCGCTTGTTGCTAGCTGCGAGTTGAGAAAGAACGCTGCTATTTTCTATTCTATTTTTTGTGCTATTCATATTGCAATAAGGAGAAAAACTAACGTGCGCACAGACGTAATCGCCAAGGATGCATTATGAGTGGTATTTACGCTAAGTACAAAATTCGTTGCACTGCCCTTTTAGGTTTGTTATTCTAGTAATCATATTTTACACTGAAGAAAATACTGACTGATTTTGTTTTCTGCATGGCCTGTGTCCTCCGGTTATTATTCCATCAGTTTCATGTGTCGTTTGTAAGGTGATTACGCTGGCATACTCAGCGGGAACGTGGGATAAATATAAGCATTTATTCGCGTGTATCATAAGCACACGCAGGTAATGCTGTGATTGGCCTGATAGTAACTGATTATCCATGTCCACCCGGCTCCAAAAGCAATGCCTTTTTATTTTAATGAACCTAGTTTTACTTCATTTACAGTTCTTGTTGCCGACGGTAAACTACCGGAAAATCAAAAAAATTGCCTTGAGACAGACTTGATTCTGCTTACTCCCAGGGAATGAACGATCGGAGGAGGGTTCATCGATCGCACCGCCCCACCTCTAGGTTCCTTGTTTAATTTGTCTATTTGGTACTTCTGAATCGTGACTCATATGCATTAAGTTGAGGTAATGCAATGGAATCCACTTAAAACGATAACGAGAAAACCCGAAATTTCAATCAATTATAACCGATTATCGTTGTATCTGGGGCTAGAATCTGATCGTTTCTAGACTATAAACTCTAGGAACTAGTCGTTATAAGCAATACATCGTTATATGTGGTATCGTTATAAGCGGATCGCACTGTAGTAAGTTCGCCGTTCTATATGCACTCTCATAAATAAAAACGTAACTAGGTACCGTCACTCATGACGTAGTTAAAATGTTCCCGCTTTCGTTACTGACGCCTGCACGTAAAACCTAATGGGCTGCGTGCAATGCGTCAGGTCCAAGTCTGCCATTACTTTTTTTCTAAAACGCCGAAGCTCCCTCAACGAAAAGGGCATCGTAAACTTTCGTCGTCGGGCTGAAATTGTCTCTTCTTCCAGTTTATCTCCAACTGGCTCAATCACACTTGTTCCCATCCAGAAGCGCGGCTTAGACGTTGTAAAGTTCCGTCCCAGGCACGTAAAAAAACCAAAAACTCTCTCTCCTATTGTAACCGTAGAAACGACCTCGAAACGCCGTTCGACCCTAGTCTCTTGGGCATTCTTCTGGGCTCGCTTCTCGGCGAAAATATCCCGAACAATTTCTGAAGTCGAAGTGCCCCATCTTATTTGACCGTCTTCTAGATTGGTTTACTTCTTTTAGCGTTGAATGCTCGGCGATCCCGAACGACCTTGAAAATGGCGCCCAACGTGGGGTGCGCCTTTTCTTTCCGCTGGTAGTTTCGCTTGAAGGCTTTGATGGAATGCGGTGATATTTTTTTCTTGTCATGCTTTTTTTTCTTTCGTTCTGGGCATTGTTGTTACGGGTCGTAAAACATCTTGAACCCCCCCCCCCCCCCCCCGGCGCTTTATGGGGATGAGTCTCACAGACCGTGACGGCTATCTATTTGGAACGGAAGCGTTGTGTTTACGTCAATTTCAATCGTGTCGTAACGGCTTCAATTTTAGATGATCGTTGTCACGCATTACATCGATCACTCTTGTGCGTGTTTCCTTAGGATAGGTCTTTGTGCGGGAATGGTTTTATGCAAGCAAAGCAAGGTCTTGTTAGGAGTTACCGTGAGACGTGTCCAAGCCTCAAGGAGGGTTCTATTCTTAATTTATTGGCGTTCAACGTTCAATATAATATGCAGCACGCATACGTTGCCTCCTGTGCGCACTTTGTGTTTTCCTTTCTCGTACCCGAAATGGGGAGTGAATAGCATTGTGCGCTAAGTTATTAACCAACTAACATATTGATAGTACTAGCTCTTAAAGTAATGACCCTTATCAACGATTGTTCAATTGAGCACTTGAGGAACTAGCTACATTCGAACTCTTATCTTCAGATAATCTAGGAGGATTTGAAATCTTCACCTGAAAAGCTTCCAACATTTCATCTCTTATCGTCAGAAAAGCTGGCAAATTCGTATTTTACCCTCTTAAAGGCTGGCATAATTCAAGCTCTTCTAAAAATATGGCAAATCTAAATTATGACCCTCTTAATGAAGATTAAAAAATTGCACCACACTGGTAGAATGTTTTTTTTTGGGAAGCTGACTGCAGTTCCACCTTTTAACTTTTTTAGAAGTTTCCAACGTTCCAACTTTTATCATCCGAAAAGTTCGCAACATTGGAAATGTTACTTCGAGGAAAGCTGACAGAATTCGAACTACTGAGTTCTGAGTAGTTCGCAGCACTCGCACTCGTCTCTTCTGGAACGCTAGACACATTTGAACTCGTCGAACCCAAACGTCTCACAGTAGCCCGACGAACACGGGCGCCTCAAAGTTGTGAACTTATGTGTTTTCCGTCTCTCGGCTTATTTCACTCAAGGCCGATTCACACATTCGCGTCTGAATGTGATCGGCTGCGTTGCCACCTTTGTTATCGCTTACCACGAGCGAACACACTGGTATCATATATCGGGCAGGCCTGGAACACTTCCGATCTGCGTATAACCAAAGTAAACATTTCGTGTAGTATCAGCGAGTTGAGATCCACGCGCTATCTATGAAAACGGGTCATTCATATTATTTGCCAGAATTATTTCGAGCAGACGTTGAAAGGATGATACTTAAATTATATACGCAGATCAGAAATATTCCTGGGCTACTAGGTAGATGGCACCAGTGTTATCTTTTGCAAGCATGTGGTTGCAGCGCAGTCAATCACACTCGAAGGTAAATGCGTGTGCCAGTCTTCAGTCTCTGCTTGCCGTCATCAGCCTATATCATCCCGCCTGCCTGGGTGCTTTTTGATGAGTGTTTTTGATTAACTACTACGACCGTACATTCCGGAAGTGTTGTAAGTTGGGTGAGTTGGTATGATGACGTAGTGAACAGAACAGGGCACAAAAAGACAAGGACAGAGAGAAGGAACATGCACAACACACAAGCGCTGACTCGCAACTGAATTTATGCACAAAAGAAGAAGAGAGGACGTGCTAGAAAATCACGCAGTGAGTTGTCACACGCGACACAACATTATTTAACTTCAACCAGAAACCTTGTGTTTAGATCGGACAATGGGGCAAAGACAGTATAGTTAAATGGTGTTGTGTCGCGTGTGACAGCGCACTGCGTGCACTGCGTGACATTCAGCGCCTCCTCTTTTTTCATTTTGTGTAAAAATGAGTCAGCGCTTGTCTGTTCTGCATGTTTCTCCTCTTTGTCCTTCTTTTCTTTGTGCCTTGCTCTGTTCACTACGACCATATATTCGTCTTTAATTAATCGGAGTTTGTTTTGTTGCGGGCACCAAATTGAGTGTTTGTCCGACTGATGAGACCAGAGTCTTCATCCACTACGAGATTCTCATGAAGGGCATGGCAAACTATCCCCGTGAAGCCACTACACATAATTGCCTCCACGTGTGGGGTTCGCACCCTGTCACTTGGGAGGGAGATAAGGAAGGACGCGGGAGGAGAACAGCCAACAAACATGCGGGCAACAAACAAGCCAACAAATGTAGGAACGAACACCCCGTAACGTTCCTCGTGATTCGGGAATGAGAAATGGCATGTCGGGGTCTGCCTTTTTCCCGAGAACAACACGACGTCTTGGGCCGCAAGATACATTCGTCATCCGGGATCTTTGGCCTTGCGCAGAGGGAAGGGGAGAAAAAAGGAGAACGATGAGGGGATAACGTATACAGCGGGAGCGCTGGGTTTTTATGGCGAGTATGGAAGAACAAAGGGAAAATATAACAAAGGATTACAATCAGAAAGAGGCGGTTATAGAACTGGTGGAGAAGGTCTAGAGAAGTGTAATATTACAGAATGCAAGCGAAGAAACACAGGCAAGCTGGTAAACTAACTACCCAAAACTAGGGGAAAGAAAAAGCGCGGACAACCACGAACGACTTTTCAACGTCTCGACGACAGCCATTTACAAGGTTTTAAAACGTTGTGCATGTTTGTCTTTGTTTCTTTTTTTTTCTTTTTTTCTCGGGGTTTATTTTGGTTATTACAGAATATTCATGGATAAGGCAATTTAACGAGAGACGGAGTTTAGAGCACAGTTTAAAGGTGTGGGGTGTACATCGTTCTACTCAAGGTGGCTCTAACTAGCGTATTAAGAATGGAGAGATGGATGATGACATCAAACAAATGATGCCATCCATCTCTCCATTCATTCATACAAGGAAAAATGGGGAAAGGATAGTGCGTGGGATAGGGGGATATAAGGGAAAAAGGAAAGGGCATATTGTTGAGTAGGGTTATTTTCTAAATTAGAAAAGTGCGAGCGGGAAGGGTGAAAAAAAATGTAAGAGAGCCAGAAATAAAAGAATAAATAAATATTGTTTACAGTCAGAAATATGCAGGTTAGAAGTTGGCGGAAAAGGTCTAGGGAAGTGTGGTATTACG
>JAZHYW010015664.1:0-30973 GCA_037355805.1 Ixodes ricinus
ACTTGGATAGCGCGCGTTATGATTCAAATAAAAATAGCTCTTGGTTATTTCCCGCCTTTGATCCTAATAAATGCCTCCGCTGCAGTAGTCCCGCTGTGTACCTGATTGCTCAATCGTCGTCGGCGTGTCCAGCTTCGATCGTCTTTTGCCAGCGGCTCGCCGGTGAAGGCGGCCGATCTGACACACCGTGTTCGGCTTTGGCTAGCAGAAGGCGTTCGAAGAATGGCCTCAGTTGTTGCTCGGTTCACGCGGCAGTACTGTGCGTGATTGCATTCATACGGCGTCTGTTGCCATGGTGACGGCGATGTTAGACGACCGACTTTATGTTGCGGAAGAACGCTGCGGCGCAGCGATGCGAAGTGCCTGCTGAGGTCCTTCCGGCATACTTTCCAATGGGTGGAAGGCGAACAAAAAGAGTTCAAAATAAGGACTTAACGCAGAAGGCTGTATTTATCCAGCGTTCCATAAATTGACGAGCCTGGCACGAAAAGCATGTTTTCAGACTGGAATTTCGAGGCAGTGTTTTTTGCAACAACATGGGTCTAAAGTATCAATGTGCCGAGCGGTTTTACCCGCCGTAAGTTGCCCCATTTTCGCCTCCTTCTCCTCCTTCGTTGTTTTATGTGCATGGCGGCGCGAGTGGTGCCTCTATTTGCCGAATCCAGTCACGTGACCGCCCAAAATTGACGGTGCACAGCTCCTTCACGCATGAGGAGGGGCCATACCGCATAAATTAAACTTTAAGATGGCCGAACGCGGACCTCTGGCTCCCGTACAGAGACTATACAGGAACGATCGGTTGGGTCGAGTGACCTTGCTCGACTCGACAGAACCGATGAGTGGAGCCGTGCTGTTCCCGCAGTGGCCGTTGCGGAAGAAGTGACGCTGTTGCAATCGCGTGAAGTTCGGTTCTCATGTTCGCATCGGAGCCACTTCCGTTTTTTGTTTACCGGAGGGTTCTAAGGCATTTTCTTAACTGAGTTATTCTAGTAACGTTGACTAGCACGCAACCCCTCTTACCAAGTACCTTATATTTTTATTTTATTTTTTCCGCGTAATGTAAGAATAGAAACGAAAGTTGTTTTTCGGTTCTTTTTCGCAAAACTTGATAACAAAGTCGTGTGGATCGCATTATCGCTGTTGTTTACCATGCGTTTCATAGGATTTGTCACCAAGTTGGTGGGAGCGGGGGAGGGACGGGAAAGTATCGGTGGCCTTGTAAACTAGCCCACAGCGGCGCGGAGCACCCTGAGTGAATGCTCGCGCTTCGGAACACAGGATCCAGGGCTCAAACCCCACCGCTTCCCGTTTCAATCGTAATGAGCATCGTACCGGCGTGCGGTCGTGTATCACTACTACTTGATGCACGTGAAAGACCCCAGGCTATCGGTCGTACTGCAGTTGCTAAATTTCTCATCTATAGCTGAAACACAAGACGCCCATTGCGGCAGACTAACTTCCGGCTGTTTAAACATACACACAACACACAATTTCATCAAGTTGGTGATATCCGTTGTAGCGATATTTAAATACCGCTCATACCGTGGACACGAGCACTGCGTGTACAATCGATTTGGGCTTGTTGACATATCTATGCTGGGAGATGCATTCCGGTGCCCGGTTCATATTTTGCTAAATTACACAAGCGGAAATGAGAATGCAGGGAATGCAAGTCCACGCGCCTCACGCGCTCGTGTCTTCAGCCGTAGCTATTTTAAACAAAATCATCTTACAAATGACATATGCACGTGCGTTCGTTAGCACCTTATCTTGTTTATCTCCTTCGAATATTTTATTTGCGCAAGAATAACGAGGTCAGCGCGTAGAACTACATTTTCAGAATTATCCTTCTTGCTTGGGTAATTTAGCAAAAGACAAATTACGGCGAAGACGGGAATAGCCGAAGATTAATGTGTGAAATTCGATGTCTGCCTTGTGCGTTTCCGATCGGAGCTTTTGGCTAGGATAAAAATTGAAGGGATATAATGAGAGATATAATATGCTCTATATGACTTGGCAGCTGTTCTGATTTAGAGTTGAGTACTGCTGCTCCCTGCGCTAAATGTTTGAGAGCCTTCCATTTATTGAGAAAATACTAACATGTTTTTCTGGATCATGTATGTCAATGATTATAAGCGGTAATTACTAATAAAATAAACAGATTTTCCATCTCTTCTCAGATGCTTTAACACGAGTTGTCACGGCATTCACGAATGAACCCTACAAATAAATTCATCACTGCAACAAAACGTTGATTGTTATATAACAGCGTAACAGGCTCTTAATGAATCTGATATCGATCGAAAACTCATTTTTTTAAATTACAGGCAAAAAATTATGCATGTTAAATTCATTGTCTAAATATTTTTCCTTGGTAAGCACAGCTTTTTTTCAATATAAGGTAAAGCTGGGGCCTATTTCAAACGTGTGTATACTTTTTTCAGTATTGTTTGTTCAAGAGTAAACACCGTACGTTGGCAAACTACCATATTCGGTCTACAATAATGACTTCCATCATTTTTACACTTTCACAACCAGTTGTTATTGCCCAAGTTGAAAGCGGACATCGAAATATTTTTTTCTAACTAACGAGGAATTCACAAATAGCACACTAGCACGATATCTCTCACAGCCAATCCCAAATACTGAGCTCGAACAAGGGTAAAAAAAATGACTTCCCTCTCAAATGCAATAATTGGGACGCCTATGAGATCGTAAAACCTCCCATTAAGATCTAGCCATCATTATCGAATCACGAAGAGTCAAACGTCCTCAGAATTAGTTACGAACTGTATTTCTAGGACCGTTAATTTCTTTGGATACCTAACGCCGGCTTCTAATCAAACTAATATATTCGAATTCCGGAGCACGATGACGTGCTTACTTACAAATGCAATGGCTGGTAACGAATATGTGGATTCTGTAGGCGTGGGCTCGTGCTGAATGAGGGTATCACGTAGTCTTCCTCTTACGCTTTCTTTTTCACTTCTTTTCAAAGAAATTACTGTATCAATTGTCGCTAGCCCGATAATTTTGTTTTCTGCATGTTTAGAGCAGCCGGAAATAAAGTCTCAGTTTGCAACTGGTCCCTCAGCTGTCGGATGAGAAGTTTAACCGCTGGAGTACAACCGCTAAGCTAGGGTTTTTTAGACGCACCACGCAGTAGTGATAACGAGAGCATGCCAGGTACGATGCTTTCCAGAGTGAAACGAGCAGGGTCAGTATAGAATCTAAACTTCGGGACTTTTTCTCGGCAATGAAAAAGACGCTATGTCAACCCGTGCGCTCGCAAACATTTAACGCCAATGACAGATGTGCTCGCACGGTCTTCGCATCTTTGGAAAGGACGGAAAAATGTGTCACCCAATTATAGGATCCTTGGTTTCTGCAGAGCGAGCTTTCGCTCCACGCGCTCCGACCTGCGAGCAAAGCAAGCGGTTGTGTGTATGTATAGGGTGCCTTCATGCGCTTTGCTTAGGGTGGAGACATTTGGCCATTCTGTCTCACACTTTCATTTTTCTTTTTTTGTTCAGAAGCGCGTGAAAGAGCGTGTCCCGGCACGCGTTTGTGGCGCTGACTGTGCTATGGCGACATTTTGTTTTCGTCGATTTATTTGTATTTTATCCTTGAGCGCGTGCTGTCGGCATCGGGTACTACAAAGGATGGCATCACCCTAAGCAGAGGGACATTGAGGCACCCTATGTATGTTTATAAAGTCGGAAGTAAGTCTGCCTCAGTGGGCGTCTGGCGTCTTAGCTGTAGATGAGCAATTTAGCCAGTGCAGTACAAACGTAAGCCTGGGGTCTTTAACGTGCATCACGTTGTAGTGATACACGACCGCACGCCGGTACGATGCTCATCCAGATTGAAACGAGCAGGGTGGGGACTGAACGCAGGATCCCTGAGTTCTAGAGCGCGACCATTCGCTCTACGTGCTCTGATCTGTTTTGCGCTAGCCCACTCGGCCACCGATCCCCACCTCCCCCTCCCCCGTCCCCGACCTGCGGTACCTGCGGAGTTGCTACGCTTGGCAAACACATAATACAGAGCAAACTATCAACTGTTTATTCAAGAGTACTATTTTTCATCGAAATATTAATTCCTCTCAAGGGAGCGAAAACCAAGGTGGAAAAAACACATCTAGGTGATGTCGCTCGCCACTCTTTCCGCGGGGAACGATCCCTGGTCAAAATGCCCACAGAGCACCCACAGAAAATTTGTGTGGGTTCCTAGAGGTCTCTATGGGGCACCCATGGGTTTGTATGGGTGTCCTAAAATCTCTGTGGGGTCAGGCCTGCGGGCCTATAGGACATGTGGGTTACTGTGTGGGGTCCTTTGGGTTACCCACACAGCCTGTAAGGATTCCTTTGGGTAACGCACACAGCCTGTGGGAGCTCCTCTGGGTAACCCACACAGCCTGTGGGGGTTCTTTAGGTAACCCACAGAGTCTGTGGCGATAGAAACCTGGCTTTTATGGGACATTTAGGAAATTCTGTGGGTTGCTGTAGGTACCCCACAGCCTGTGGGAATAGAGCCTAGTACGACATTGTGCGGGCTGCTGTAAGGATGCCACACGCTAGGGGAGTGCTCTGTATTGCTACACGGGGCATGTGTGAGGCCTATGGAAAGCCTGTGGATGTGCCCCTCAATATATATTCTACAAAAGCCATGCAAAATATAACTTTTTTTGTAAGTTTTTTTTTTTAATTACATCGCTTACCCCAGTGCGCAGAACACTACGCCGACGATGTCGACCACGCGGGTTTTTCTTCGAAATGGGGCTTCTAATGCTCACGCATTAATACGTTATGTCAACATTGTTCCGAAGTTGTCAGTTTTGTGTTTTGTTCTCTGACCTTATCAGTCTTGCGTATTTTGTATCCTAGTAAAGAAGCGTATTGCCAAAATGCAGAGCAATAAATGTATATGTTGATAGGCAACAGACAAATTAGTTGCAGGACATTATATTTATGCGGACTCTTATTAGGTTTATTTTACAGATATCCAATGAACCGCAAACAAAACAAGACCAAAAGCTAGTGCACTGACGAGTATACATGAACAAATGCAATCATCTTGCAGCAGAATAGTGATTAAGTCTAAAAAAGGGCATGTTTTAAAATGACAAAATATGGAGACAGACTGAAAAACAAAAAGCAAGCAGTTTTTTTTAGTAAAATGCATGTACCCAGGTGGCACACAGCGTCGGCCGGTATCGGGACTACGCCAGCCGGTCCTGTAACAGGATGGCGGCGCCCGGCCATGGGCGCCGGTGAGCTACCGGCCCCGGCCGGCCTCGGTGTTTTGTCTTACTCATTGGCCAGTTCAGCAGAGGTTACAGTGACTGCCCGAATAGTGCTTTTGCTGTTTTTGCTGACCAGTATTTACATGAAAGTTCAGTAACTGGCCGGCATCGGTATTTCGCTGTCTTTGATGGCCAGTATTTACATGAAAGTTTAGTAACTCTCCGGAATTTGCGCTGTGCTCTTCACGCTGGCGAGCCCCGCCGTGGAAATTCCGTTTACTGACCGACATCATTTTTTTTTTTTGCGTTTTCAATATCCAGTCAAGTCATTGAGATTCTGACGAACTGCGGCATGAATAGTATAAATAGCGAGGGGAAATGTTTGCGTTGATAAATCCTTCGTGAATGACTGCCGACGCTGGTGTATTTGATCCGAGCATGGCAAGGCTGACGTGTTTTACCGCGAAAACGAGAGAAAAAACAATGCGGTTAGGAAAACAAATTCAGGATATTGAGAATCTGAACACGTACGCCACGAAAAAAGAAAACAATTACAACGCCGAACGATACTTTTTCGGGAATCTAGTTTATTTTGATGTACTATACTTAAGGTCCGACATGCGCGTGTTTGGCTCAGATGAAAAATAAAAACGGTATAGCGGAGCCTCCGAATGAAAAAATACACGTGGCAGGAATGAGCACGCGCTTTGAGCTACAAAAACAATAATAAACAATACTCTCCAGAAACTAGAAAAAGTAAGACATATGTTTATTGCTTACGACACCACGAGAGGTACATAACTCTCCTGAGATCATGTTATTGGTGATTTTAATTGAGTGTAAAAATATGCTATTTCAGGCAGGAATCGACTGTTTTTTGTGGTAGTTACAATCATCTAACAGAAATATTTCAAATGTTCACATAGCCAGACGATCTGTCCCCGATAGCTTATGTTATAGCGGGAAAAAACGAGAAACACCAATCCGTTGTGGATGTTTACACTGCCGGGTTTGTGAATGCGACCCCTTGACGCTACGAAACAAGCGTTATTACACCGAACGATACCGTTTCTGAAAGCTAGTTTAATTATCCGCACTGTTCTTGGATGTCAGAAATAAAAACATGTCTAGGACTAATAAAAAAATAAAACTGCGGAGTGTATCCTCGATAAGTAAAACCAGAATATACCAGAACCTACCAGAACAAATTTAAGTACTACTTTCCGGAAGTCAGAAAATTAAGAGATGTGCTTTATACGTAGCGGGCTATGAGCTCAGGTAAATAACTACCTTAAAACAGCGGTATTTTTGTTTCAATAGTAGGTAAAGATGACCGCCTTCAGACAAACTTTGGCTGCATCACTTTGGCAGTTTGACCACTTACACATTTTCCCATTTTTCTCTCAATATTCCCATTATTATTACCTTCCTTACTTCGTTGAAAGGACTTGCGCTGTTTGCCTACTACACAGACCCACCTTTTAGCATGGAGGGAGCGAATTATCCCGACAAAACAAGAGGGCCACGGTTTGTGCATTGCATTAGTTCAAACTTGGGCTCGCACTTTCTACTTTCACATTCTGCGTGATTTTTACCCTAAAGTAGGGGGCCGGTACTGCAAAAAACAAAGAAAATATATAAAAAATAAAAACAAATTGAACATGAAAAATGGAACTTTATTCCACCGGGATTCGAACCGTCGTCCACAAGATTAACAGCGCCGCGCGCTAACAAGTTTGACCAAACTCGTTTTTTTTTTTTGTCTTTATGACAGTTTTATTCAGCAACGGCATGTTCAGGCTACAAATACATTTGCTTAGCACACATCATTAAGAACGTTTGGAGTTTTCACATAGTTTTTCACATGTCTTTACCCACGGAGGCAGGTCATCTTGATCCGTGTAGGTACAGCGTATTTGTGTTACAAATTCCACGAAGTATGCTTCAACTGGCCGTGGGTTAAGGTCTGCGTTTCTAACTGCCATCCTGGAGCACCAAATACTGTATAGACCAACTAGCATTATGAGGTCGTACGGCACAAGTTCATGAGAAGTAATTGGAAGAAAACGAATCGATTGTGACGTTATTTCTAAGTCCTTTTTCAATGTCCTCTGTAACACATCCCAAAACAAAAGGGCGTCCCAACAAAAAATAAATACATGCTCTATGGTCTCAGGCGTTTTACACAATAGGCAGTTGGTGGTCCAAGGAACATAAATTCCTTTCTCGTGGAGCCATGCTTTCACTGGGAGGGTCGAGGTGTGAAGTTTAAAGAAGAAACTTTTTGCACGCGGCGGGATCGCCATTTTCTTAACACGACAAAGAACATCCTGGCCAGGGCTTTGTCTGTGCACTGCGCGATACAAGGGCTCTGGAAAAAGAGTGTCATACAGGGCATTGGACAGGCCCTTTCTATTTACAGACGACAAAAAATCTCTGGAAAAGCGAACTGACAAAAAATTGTACGTATCGACAACCTCCTTGAGAAAACCTCCTATTTTGTGTGGTTGCTCCCCGCAGCTTGAGACCAAAAAAGTAGGCAAGTGCCACGCCAATTTTGTTTGAAGGACAGTGCGCATAAATGGTTGTTCGATGTCTCGTAGAAAAATGAATCGTGACACAAGTTTTCGGACAAACAGGTGTGCAAGGCCCAGTCCCCCCAAAGGAATGCGACGGAAAAGGTTATCTCTTCTCATCGGTTCCCAGCTCGATTTCCAGATAAACATAGCACAGATTCTATGGACTTTCTGCATACTACTTCGAGTACATTGCAACACTTGAAGCACATACATGAGCTTGGCGACAAGGAAGATGTTACAGGCCGTTGCCCTCGCAAAAATTGACAAGTCACGGTTCGGCCAGCGTGATACTTTCCGTTTCAGTTCGGCTGTTGCTTCGGACCAGTAAACACCAGGATTGTGCATATGCTGCAGTGGTACACCAAGGTATTTTGTAGGCGTCAAGCCCCATTTGATTCCTTCGAACTCCAATGGCCTTGTAGCCCATGAGCCGTGCCAAAAACCATAGCATTTTTCTAGATTTACAGCCGCACCACTAACGTCGCAAAAGTGTTTAACCAATGCGATAGCGTTGGTCAAACTTCTTTATCGCTGCAGAAAACTGCAACGTCGTCGGCGTACGCCAATACCTTGACTTCGAGCGCGTTGAACAGAAAACCATGTACATTCACGTTGTTCGCAACACTCAAACAGAGAGGTTCCAAATAAAGTGCGAACAACAATGGTGAGAGGGGGCAACCCTGTCGCACTGAGGACAGTACGGGAATGCTCGCAGTTACGTTACGGTTTACTCTCAGTCGTGTGGAACAGTTCTGATATGCCATTCGCACTCCGTCATATAAAACGTGTCCAATGTTCACATGCCGCAAAATGGCCCAGAGGAATTTATGGTGCACACGATCGAATGCCTTCTCGAGGTCAATCTGTAGCATGGCAATCTGATCTTTTCTATCTGTACAACAGTCTAGAATGCTTCTGGCTACATGAATATTTGTTTGTATTGTTCTACCCTTTATACCACATGTTTGATGATCGCCTACCAATTGGCATATTACATGCTGCAGCCTTCTATTGAGAATTTTCGCAAATATTTTATAATCTACATTGCAGAGACTTATTGGCCTATAGCCCTCTACACGACGCAACTTGGCGATATCCTCAGATTTTGGAATTAAAACCGTGTGAGTTCTCAGGAAAGACAGTGGCAATATTTTTCTCTTATAAGATTCTTCTATGACAGCGAGCAAAATAGGACAGAGCCGACTTTTGAATTTTTTGTAAAAAGTTGAACAAAGTCCGTCAGGACCTGGCGTTTTACCCCGGGCAAGTCGCTTATTGCTCTTTCTACTTCTTCAACGCTGATAGGTTCCTCCAGCCATTCCCGCGTGTTGTCGTCTAGCCTCGGCATTAGAGACAGGAGGTCTTTCATTTCACAATCGCGCCTTCCTGAAGTGAGTGAAAATATCCGTCGGTAATGTTCTACAAACGCCTCCTCGATGTTTGTGCTATCCGTGGTGAGGGTGCCATTCCTTTCGATTTCGGTTATTTCTTTGGACATTGCATATCTTTTTTCAGCTATCAAAGCTTGCTTGGTAGGTTGTTCGCCGCAAAGAAACCTTTGCGTTCTTGCGCGGACCACAGCACCTTCATATCGCGCTTTCTGAAAGCGTTCGAGTTGTGCTTTGATATTTTCTATGTCTTTTACTCCTTGACCAGGGTTAGTACATTCTGCTTCACTCAGGGCCTCTAAATTGTGCTGCAGTTTTCGCTCTTCTGCCCTGGCGTAAAACTTGAGCGTGCTCGATCTTTCGATTGCTGACATTTTAACCTCCTCTTTGAACCGCTCCCACCGTTCTAAGGGGCACATCCCGCTTTGCTCAACCATTTTATCAAGGAGATCGTCCACTGCAGCTTCAAATGTCTTGTCTTTAAGTAGGCCTACGTTCAACTTCCACAATCGCCAGTTAAACTTTGACCTAGGGGTTTGGTTTTCTCCAATTGTAACATTTACGAGACAGTGGTCACTAAAGAACACAGGTTTTACGTGATAAGATCCAATGTTATTTACAATGTCGCTAGAAAAATAAATGCGGTCAAGGCGTGCATGAGAGGATTTCTGAAAATGTGTGAACTGAATTTTCTTTATACTTTTTGAAATGTAAAAAACATCTTCCAAATTATTCTCAGCGATTATTTCACTCAGGACATTTGCACTAGAATCACTTACGCTCGTTAATGGGGTTCTGTCTCTTGCTTCACAAATGCAATTAAAGTCGCCTAGAAGTATAGTGGTCCGATCAGATTTAATGTAATGTGAAATGCCTCGGAAGAATGCCTCCCGTTCACTAACCTTACAAGGGGCATAGATGCAAATTACTCTCCACTGCTCTTCCATCAAATTAAAGTCACACAAAATAAAACGCCCATGGTCATCGGTAATGACACTCACGTCTGAAAGGGGAACAGACTTTTTCAGGAATAAAAAACAACCACCTGCAGTGCCAACTGCATGCGTTACGCATACCTCGTACGAGGTAAGAAAAGGCTGTAACGCCCTTGTCACCTGCTCTTCCTCCGCCATTTTTGTTTCTTGTAAGGCCAAAAAGTCTAATTGTTCCTCGTGGAGCAAACGTAGCAGCTGGTACTGTTTTCGAGTAGAGTTTAGTCCTCTAATGTTGAGGGTTCCAAATGTTAAACCTTTAGTGGAAGGGCCGTTTTTTTTTTTTTTTTGGGGGGGGGGAAGCATTGTTGGGATTGGAGGAGGAAGCGTACATTGGAAAGCGACATATCAACAACCTCACATGGAAGTTACATCAAGCATAACTTGGCAACTGGCACTAGTAAAGAGAAAGTGGAACTAAGAAAGACATGACCTAAAGCGTTCGCAGTTTGAATGTAACCGGAAAGTAACCACCTTCTACGAGGTTCGCTCTCGTCCATTGCCTGGGGGAGGGCGGGGCTTGCACCGTTTCTTCCTCCCGTGAACTGGAGTCCAGTCAGGCCCCTCCTCTACGAGGTCTAAAGGCCTCTTTGAGGGGTCAGCGCCGTCATCCATTTCCAGGTCGTCTTCGGACGTGATGTCCGAATGGTGATCGCTCGTGCAAGCCGGCTTCGTTAACTGGCCCTTGGTGTGGTCCGAGGCAGCACCGTCGACGTCCGGAATGATGCTCCCAGGCGCCGGGTTGTCAGCTCCCAGGCAACTTGGCAAGATGGTGTCGCTCTCCCGTGCTAGGTCTCCCTCTCGACCGGCCAGAGGACCAGATGAGATGGTTTCGTTCTTTCGGGATAGATCTCTTTCACGACCACCTTGGCAATTAGACGTCGAAGTGTCGTCCTCTCGTGCAGGGTCTCTCTCACGACCAGTTGGACAACCTGACAAGGTGGTGTCATTCTTCCGTTCTAGGTGTACTTGTCGTCCGTCTGTAACCTTTGGGTCACCGGTAGTGACTGGATGTGGAATGTCGTCTTCGCCTTTCTCAGCTTCTTCTTCATCAATGAAGAACTCCGAGTTTTCTTCCCCAGGAGCAGGCAGCATCACGGTGGCATATGTTCGAATGCAGTCCTCTTGCTCGTGGCCATAACGATTGCACTTGTCGCAGTGGGGAACTCGGCACTCTCTGCGAATGTGGCCTGTCCTCTTGCATCGGAGGCAGAGTGGTGCCCTCCCTGGAACGACGACCAGGACCTTGCTGCCGAACATAACCAGCTGGTGCGGGAGGTGATCTTTTGTTGTGCCCTCCTTGAGGTTCATTTTAACAAATCTCGTTGTCGTCTGAACATTCTGGAATCCTTCCACCCTCCACGTGTCCCGGGACACTTCGTTCACCTTCCCGTAAGGCTCCAGGGCCCTCCGTACTGCATCGTCGCTTATGTGAATCGGTGTCCAGTGCAGTCGTAGTCGGACCTCGCATTCGTCAGGGTCGATGAGCAAACAACGTTTTTCTTTCACGACCAGTTCTTTTGCCGCAAGAAGCTTCCTTTTCGCAGTCAGAGAGTTAAACGTGAAGAGCCAAACATGGTTCATTTGGTACTGGCCAGCTCCAATCAAATCTTGCAGAACGCCGTGGCGTTCCATTTGTGTTCGAAAATCGTCTATCTTGTATGGGCGTCCGGAGGTATCACAATGCGCAAATACAGAGTTCAAAACTTCGGTACCTGTGGGCAGAGACGGCAGAACCACTCGGTAGGAATCCTGAGACATTTCAGCAGATGAACCACGGCCGGTGAAAGCCGTTGCAGACGCTCCTCGGGAGCTCATCAAACTTGCGACCGTTCCAAACGGTGGCACGCGCTTCAGCCTTGACCAAACTCGCAACGTGGAAGCGGTGTTTTTCAGAAGTTTATATGTCTTTTGAATTTGGTTGAATACATTGTGTGGTTAGTCTCGTATTTAATTTTTTGCTACCTGTTCAGGATCATATTTCTAATATTGTGGCCATGTTGAAATACTCAATAATTAATTATTACCGTGTCTGCTAATAGTTTTTAATGCGCTTTGCTGATCGTTTTATTGCAAGTGTGTATAAGATACGCGAACTTAGCCTCCGTAAAGTCGCTAGGCATCCATAATAGCCAACGAATGCAATCCAATCCAATCCACAATCTTTTTTTGCACGTTTCAGTGGTTTCGCCGGTCGGCTGCCGTCGCTGCCGTGTGTTTCATATATCTGTCTTAAGGTAAATTTACCGATTAGTCGTGATGCGTGGAGTTCACCTTAGTTTCAAATGTGTCCGAAAAAGATGGAAGAGACTGTGTGCCGGTGGAACTACGTCGAATCTGCTCTACTGCCAAGATCGTGGCATGGTCGTTCCAAAGTAAGTTCCTTTCTTTGTTCGTTAGGGCTAGATTATTCTTTCCTCCATTCAAGTTCAAAATGCTTGTAATTGTCTCTAGATCACTTGCTTTTACCATTATTACTAATTGTGCGCGAATGGTGTTATGCGAGGCTGTTTTCTTCTTTTTTCCCCGATGCAGAGCACTCCATCCTCGCGCTAATTATCGGTCCCAGATGAGCGTTTACCGCTCATTCACACTGGAAGCGGATCCGCGTTCGCAAGGTGGTTGCGAACGCGGTTGTATAAAGATCCAGTGCAATTGCACGCGCGCTGGATGACATCAAGTGCGCGTGCAGTTGTACTGAATCTTTATAGGTGGTATTCACTGGCGGCCATAGTTGAGCTCGCTGCTGCTGAGCACGTGCTGACGGCAAGCTTCTACAACGGTTACAACACGCGGATTGCACACCATCAAGATTGTCTTTTTTGGTAGACCATAAATGAGAACTCATCCCGAGCATGCGCTGTGGGCAGTCACCTCAAATATGGCGTCCAGTGAATACCCTTTGCGAACGCGGATGCGCTTCCAGTGTGAGTGAGTGGTTGGGCTGCGTACTCACTCCGGCGGCGGACATTTTTGGGACATGGGGGCGGGCAGGCGGGCGGGCGGGCAGGCAAAGGCGGAAAAGTAAGGGGGGGGGGAGGGAGGGGGTTTGATTGCTTCCCTCCACCGTATTGTTTACTGGTAAACGAGAATGTCTGGAAGAGCGCGGTGCCCCTCCATCGCCGAAGCTCAAGGTTTGACACTACGGGTGCATTCTGTGTGTGTGTTTGCGTCCGGAGAGCTGGTCCAGGCAAAAGGCAGCGATTAATTGATCGAGCGAGCAGGCCCGTAGCTTCCGCCGCTCAGTCGTCTGCAAACGATCTCATTTTCGCGGTTCGTAATCAGAAAAGAATTGCCAAAAATTGGTGCCGTGGTAAATTCACCACATGGTGATTAATGCATAGCATACCGCTCCCAATCGCAAAAATTTGGACCCGCGAAATAATTTTTGACGCCGCTTCTGGCTTCTTGGGAAATTTACAAGCATATTTTTAATTAAGGTAATCTCGCCAGTTTATGGAAGGTATATTTTATTCAGTGTAAGTATATAGTGTTCATACCTCACTCACCCTTTGGTACTGCCTTTAGCGAATGGTGTAGATTGTAATTGTTTTCGGTTGTTGCATGATTGTTGTAAGTTGGTTAGCTGGTACTAATTGAACACTTTGAAAAATAGTTCACAAAAGTCAAGGAGACAAGGAAAACAACATATAGACCACAAGCAAGTGCAGACTCTCAACTCGCATAAACAGAGAAGAAGGAAATAAAGTATGCGGAAGGAGCTCGAGCAGAGGCCCAAGTGGAACACACTGATTCACCCATTAGTAAGAGCGGAATTTAAAAACAATTTTCTCGTCAGTTAAGGTAACAGATGGATGTGTAGGGACTACAGTTTCAACGAAGAAGAGAAGAACGCAGGGATGCGCGAGAGGCGCGCGAAGAGAGCACGAGAGTGAGCCAGTCTTCGGCCATACCTACTAACGAACGACCTTCACGTTAATTTCCTTTTTTGTAAATATGTAAATATAATATATT
The DNA here is from genome assembly GCA_037355805.1 of Ixodes ricinus. Lineage (NCBI taxonomy): Eukaryota > Metazoa > Arthropoda > Arachnida > Ixodida > Ixodidae > Ixodes > Ixodes ricinus. The sequence goes on from JAZHYW010015664.1 coordinate 14,180, forward strand.
GTGGCGCTCGCGACTCCTCGCTTTCATAAAAACCCACAATTTGGTGACCCGGAATCTCGGACGCAAAAACACCGTCCTCATCCGTCAAGGCAAGTACCTCTTTGGCGTTCAAATCCTTGGAACCGCCCCATCACCCGACGCACATTCACTCAGTCAATCATGAGTCACTCAGAAGACAGCTCAGCAGCTGTCGCAGTTGCTTCAATAAATTTCAAACTGCCGGAATTCTGGTCGTCGGACTCGGAACTTTGGTTCTTGACCATCGAGTCTTCGTTCCGGAAGAATAAGATAACTTCCCAACAGTCCAAATTTGACCACGTCGTCTCATCACTGCCCCAAACAGTGGCGGCGGTTGTCCGGGATATCCTACGCGCACCCCCTCAAGATATGCCGTACGACATGCTCAAAGCCGAGCTTATACGGCGTACGACGGAGTCCGAACAACGGCGACTTCAACAGCTTCTAACATCAGAGGAACTTGGAGACAGGAAACCGTCGGAGCTACTTCGTCGTATGGAGCAACTTCTGGGTGACAAGGCAAATACCTTGGACGCAAGCATACTCCGAGAATTATTTCTCCAGAGACTGCCCACTCAAGTCCGCATGATTCTCTCCACCTCAGCAACAGACTCCGTCGAAACTCTAGCTCGAATGGCGGACCAAATCATGGACGTTAACACACCCAACGTTTGCCAACTAACTCATCCAAACCCCTCACACCGAACATCTCTGTTGGAAGAGACTCTTCCCCAGCTGCTGGAGTCTAACAAAGTGTTGACATCGACTGTCGCACACCTCTCGGAAGACCTCAAGCAGCTGCGGCTGGACACTCGTCGTCCGACAACGCGTCAGGTCTCTGACAGCCCACCACGACGTCGTCGATCTAGGTCTGCAAACAGCAGCGGTACATGCTGGTACCACCGCACCTTTGGCAACCGTGCTCGAAGATGTGAGTCACCCTGCACGTTCCAGGAAAACAGGCAGGCCCGGCGCTGACGGCGGCCGGCGTTGCGGGCCAGAGAACAAGCCGTCTATTCTTCGTGACTGACCGCACCACTAAGCATCAGTACCTCGTTGATACTGGCGCGGAAGTCAGCGTGATTCCACCAACAAAACAAGACCGACGGTGCCCCGCAGAAACACCCCCTTGCGAGCTGTTAACGGCTCCGCCATCAAGACCTATGGACAACGGTCGCTCACTCTTGACCTAGGTCTGAGGAGGACCTTTCGTTGGGTGTTTTATGTGGCTGATGTACAGCAATCCATCCTGGGAGCAGATTTTTTACGCAATTTTGGCCTCCTTGTTGATCTGAGGAGGAACGTACTCCTGGACGCGGGAACGCAGCTCTACGTTCACGGAATCGCGTCCAAGACCGAGTCCCTCAACCTCACCATATCAACACCCGTACTTGAGGCTCCGTGGAAGTCTCTTCTAGACAAATTTCCTCAGCTGCTGCGGTCATCCGACGCGACAGAGCCAGCTAAACACACCGTCACGCACCATATTGAAACAACTGGTCCCCCAGTATTTGCAAGACCTCGACGCCTCGCTCCTGATCGCCTCAAAATCGCCCGACAGGAGTTCGAGCACATGATCGAACTAGGCATTGTACGTCCCTCAACAAGTGCTTGGTCATCGGCACTACACATGGTGCCAAAGAAATCTGGAGATTGGCGACCCTGCGGGGACTACCGGGCTCTCAACAACGTGACAGTCCCAGACCGGTATCCCATTCCACATCTTCAAGATTTCGGAGGTGCGTTGCACGGATCTAAAATTTTCACGAAAATCGATCTCGTAAAAGCGTACCATCAAATTCCGGTCGAACCTTGCGACATACCAAAAACAGCAATTGTAACACCTTTCGGCATGTATGAATACACCAGAATGCCGTTCGGACTAAGAAACGCAGCACAAACGTTTCAAAGGTTCATGGACCAAATACTTCGCGGACTACCCTTTTGTTTTGCATATTTAGACGACATCCTCGTCTTCAGCACGGACCGTGAACAACATTTTCGTCATCTCCACCAACTCTTCGCTCGCCTCAACGAATACGGAGTTGTCATCAACCCGGCGAAATGCGAGTTTGGCGTCTCAGAACTCTCGTTTTTGGGGCACCAGGTCAATCACCTCGGTATATGCCCATTGCCGCAACGGATTGAAGCGATCAAGAAATTTCCGCAGCCTCCCACTACTACCAAGCTCAGAGAATTCCTGGGGCTTGTGAATTTTTATCGTCGCTTTATTCCTGCTTGCGCAGCCATACTCCAGCCGATCAACCAGCTTCTTGCAGGTTCAAAGCGCAAGAACGAGCAACTTACGTGGACAGAATCAGCTACTGAGGCATTTACCACCATCAAACAGGCTCTTTCCAAAGCAACCCTTTTGACTCACCCCCGATGCGACGCCCCAACTTCCATTATGGTTGACGCATCCGACACCGCTGCAGGCGCAGTTCTACAACAGCTCAAAGACGGTCAGTGGCATCCAGTGTCATTCTTCTCAAAACAGTTTTCACCAGCCGAAACAAGATACAGTACTTTCGGAAGAGAACTGCTTGGGGTGTACCTTGCCGTGAAATACTTCCGCCATTTTTTAGAAGGTAGACAGTTTTGCATATGGACCGACCACAAGCCTCTTACATACGCATTTCAATCCAATAACTTTAACCATACGCCACGGGAGATCCGTCATATGTCCTTCGTTTCCGAATTTACTACCGACATAAGGTTCGTTTCAGGAAAGGACAACCCCGTCGCCGATGCATTATCACGATTAAACATTAATGAGATCTCTTCATCCCGACCACTAATCGATCTCGCGATTATCGCTCAAGCTCAACAAACGGACAAGGAGTTAAGTGAGCTCCGCTCATCACAAACGTCTCTTATACTACAAGACGTCAACGTTCCCGGCAGCACTACAACGATAGTTTGCGACACATCTACAGGCACACCTCGACCGTACATTCCACCTCATTTCCGGCGCACGGTGTTTGATGCACTGCACACACTATCCCACCCTGGCATACGTGCTACCCAGCGTTTGGTCACCGCACGCTTTGTGTGGCCACGAATCAACGCAGATGTGAGGCGGTGGTCACAATCCTGCCTTCAGTGTCAAACGGTAAAAGTTCATCGACACACCATCTCGCCTCACGATGTTTTTCCCCAACCTGACGCTCGCTTCAGCCATGTCCATCTGGACATTGTGGGACCTTTACCATCATCGCAAGGCTTTCGATATATGCTCACATGCGTAGACCGTTTCACAAGATGGCCTGAAGCAATTCCCATAACAGGCATAACAGCTGAAAATGTCGCCCACGCCTTCATTACCACATGGGTTAGTCGTTTTGGTATACCATCTACCATCACAACTGACCGTGGCCGACAATTTGAATCATCTCTTTTCCGCCATCTTTCACAGCTGCTGGGGGTCAACCACATTCACACCACGGCGTACCATCCGCAAGCCAACGGTATGGTTGAAAGACTACACCGCCAACTTAAAGCAGCTCTCATGGCACAAGCCACGCATTCATCATGTTGGACTGAAGTTTTGCCATTAGTACTTCTCGGCATTCGCTCTGCATTCAAAAATGACCTGAACTGCACTACCGCTGAGCTCGTTTATGGCACGACCTTACGTCTGCCTGGTGAATTAATTGCACCTGCAACAGAGCCTGCAATCTCTGACATACAGGATTTTGCAAACCGCCTACGACAGCACATGGCACAGCTACGACCATGCCCCACAAGAGCCACACAACCATCTTCAATATTCATGAGTCCAGCATTATCAAAGTCTTCCCACGTCTTCATTCGGAACGATGCAGTAAAGCGATCCCTTCAACCTCCATACAACGGACCATACGAAGTTCTACGCAGAGACGCCAAGCACATGACTCTGCTTATCAATGGTCGCACAGACACAGTGTCTGTCGACCGACTGAAGCCTGCATTTCAGGAATGTCCGCAACCTTCCTCATCCGTGGATCTCCTCACTGCGCCCCCAAGAAGTAGCAGAGTTCCAAAAAAGTTCGTTTTCAAGAATCAGCGTAAAGCTCAACGCTCGTCAACCCGCTTCCTCTCTAGGGGGAGTAACTGTAGGGACTACAGTTTCAAGGAAGAAGAGAAGAACGCAGGGATGCGCGAGAGGCGCGCGAAGAGAGCACGAGAGTGAGCCAGTCTTCGGCCATACCTACTAACGAACGACCTTCACGTTAATTTCCTTTTTTTGTAAATATGTAAATATAATATATTGTGGCGCTCGCGACTCCTCGCTTTCATAAAAACCCACAGATGGCTAATACATCAAAACAGCTCAATCTCTCTCTAAAATTCACGATAAGCTGTCAGCTATCTATGCACTGTTTACACTGCTCGTGTATGTCATCCTTAGAAGAAACGTGAATAATTAGAATATACTATGAAAAACATACAAGTGGATTATTTTAGGCCTTTATTTTTCGTAGTATGGGCAATCAATGTGTCCGCACATTCGTCTGTTACCTGTGCTACCAAGGAAATTGTTTTTAGTCTTGTGCATATGGGTGAATTAGCACATTCCACTTAGGCATGTTTGAACTTTTGCTAAAGCTCCTTCCGCGTTCTTTATTATTTTGTTTCTTCAATTTGTGTGACTTGGGAGTCTGCACTTGTATGTAGTGCATGTATTCCTCCCCTTTATTCCTTGTTTATTTGTGTACTATTTTTTAAGATGTTCAATTAGAATGAACTCACCACTTTACTACATGGAAAGGCTGTTGTTAATTCTAGGGTGTCTGTAAAACAATCTACCTGACATCTTTGCCTCGTGCCCCGGTTCCTGAAGCTCAGTTCTCTTAGCACAGCCTTTCTGATTTCTCTGATCCTCTCTTCTTTTCTTTTGTGTTCAATAGATTGAGTTGCTAGTGTGCACCTGTCTGTGTCCTACGTGTTCCTGTCCTTTTGCCCTTGTCTTTTGGTACACTTTTTTCAAGTTGGTCTATGATATTTTTATTGTATATTCTGCTCAGTGTTTTCATCTTTATACTTACTGCAGCCCTTGCGAAGCAGAAGTTGGCATTCACTTTCACCATCCTGATGTGAGTGTCCTGAGACGACACAGAATGACAGTCTCCTCTGCTGAAGTCTTCATGGAAGACTGCCAAGGCTGTTTATGGTAAGGTGCTCTACATATTGGGCAATATAATAGCAACTTATTGCTGCTAGGATTGTTTTTAACACAGACTGTGTTTATGGGCTGGCCTTTAGCAATTCTGATGCCACTCGCTTGGAATGAAAGCCTGTAGGGAAATTGCGGATTTAATTTGTAAGCAGAATGCAGAGTTGACAACAGAAGTGCATCACTACTTGCATGCAGTGTTGCTGTGTGTGTTGTATTTGTATTTTGTGTTTGTTTATTTAGTGTTCCCAATAATGGCTAAAGCCTTCCCATTGGTGCGCTTGTTAGTAGCAACACACAAACACAAACGAACGGCAAGAGTGGTGAACAGTGCCACTCTCGTCCTTCGCCACCGTGCCGATTGGTTTTCAGAGAAGTTTCCAGTATTGGTCTCTGTGGTATTTTGTCATATATCGCAGATGGACAAAACCAGGGCGCTGTACCTACAATTCAACACTCACAAGACTTGTGTGAATACACCCTGTAGCTGGTCGCACTTTCAGAGTCATTTTAATGTTGCAAAAATAAATAATAACATTGGCATATTTGTCGTGCCGAATTCTGTCACACCTGTTCCGAACTCTGATCTCCACGAACTGCGGACTTTTTGCATAGATTCTTGTACATCTCTCCCTCACATATGTCCGAAAACCTTTTACTTGGTCTATCAAGCCGTGTAGTCAAGAAGCTATGATCTGTAAAACTCTCCAGAACACTCCTGAGTTGCAAAGCTTTGCGGTAGATTTTTATGAAAAATATTCTGTGCTATTTCCTAACCACGAATACTTGACTGCAGGAGCATGGTATGCATTCAACATACTTTCTTTGACAAGCTACAGCATCATAAATGTCATGGCCACGACCCTTACTATACCTATTAAGTTTTTGGCTGACGGTGTCATAGAAGCTGTGTATGGGCTGGACCAAACTGCAATCAGCCTTGTGTTATGTGGCACTGCTCTCCCTGTATGCACAGGGGCAGGAGTGCAGCCACATTGCTCCAAGCTGGTGGGTGGTTGATTGAATTGGTATATACTTGCCACCCCACTCTCAGCTTTTAGTGTAGCACCACGCACATCTTGTGGCAGTGCTGCACACTGTTGTGACGCATGTCATATATTTTTTATATTTTTCACAGAACAAGTGGCAGCAGCACCAGCTCCTGTGATGCAGAGCGTGTGCCACACGGGTGCAGCCTTGGGTGGTGCAGCTGCAATACCTGCAACCTTAAATGGAGCAGCTGGTACAGTCGGCCCTGCATCCGCTGAGGCATCTGCTAAAGCACCCGCTGAGGTGGATCCATATCAGCTCCTAAACTTCCTGGTACGTGGTATGGTAAGTTGATTTGGTAATTTTTTGCTTTATAGGAGATACCTCTGGATAGAAAGCATTTCTATGCTTGCACAATGTCTTCATGATGAAAAGGCCTCGACAATTTGTCATTCACCATGTAGATCTCGATAAATGTTGCTCAAATGAGATCTCTCTTTCAGCACTATCGCCACAAATTATTGTTTTTTGGTGTTGCATCACTTCACCAGCAGTGGTGTAAGGACCAAGTTTATAATGTCTTGAAAAACATATCTAAGGCGGCATCTCTTTGTAGAAAGTTTAGACCTGCATCTTTACCATTCAGCTCAACATTTTGAGTGCATAGGGCAGAAAGACTTGGAGCATCATATTCCCCATTAATTACCTTTGGCCCATACAATAAACCCTTTTCAGAAGTGTGCGCATGTCCAAGGCTGCCATTTCTTAAACGCGGATCCCGAGTGCGCGGTGGAAACAAGCGCCACGTCAGTGATTGGCTTGGATAGACGTGAGTGCAACGTCAGCATTCCACGTGGACTTCGATCCAATCACAGCTTTCGTGTCCAAGAAATGGCGACCGTCAATGTTGCTTGCTTAGGTTTTGAAAATGGTCTATTCTTCCTGTGTTCACCAGGTACATGGGAATGAAACTCCAGCAATCTTGGAGCATAAAGTGGCTTCTTTTCTTTTAAGGCATTGGTTTTATAGCCCCAGCCACGCTCGAGGTTGCATAATAGCCCCGCACAGAGGTAAAAAAGTGGCGCGCATTGCACCGGCAACCGAAATCAGTGTTCGCATCTTCTCATGTTCTCTATCCATTATGCCGATCGAAAAGTTCAGGGGGCGGGGTGGGGAGGGGAGGGGGATCTTGGAACACCATCTAAGGAGCTGGGCTAGGAGGCAAAGAGGGCTGGAAAGGGATGAGCGAGATCACAAGGCGTACGGTCAGCGAGTGAGCGCACTGTCAGGTTTTTCTGAGCCGGCCAAATAATCTTCGCCAGCAGCCGACGCTACAAGAGGGCTTGTCACCCAGTACCCCTTGCAGTTCGACAGCAGCAGAATCAGGGGACGTAACAAAAGAGCTTGATAGCTCGAGCAGCGTAGTACTGTTGTATAGGCGCTTCCGAGGACGTTTGGATATGATTCGATTAAGAAAAGGGGTTAAGGTAACGAAAGCTTACTTTATTCAATATGCACGAAGCAGCATTTCATGAAAAGAGGATCTCACCACCAAATACATCGGTTTCGCCTCCTCTTTTAATTTTTTTATAGATACATTTCTACGACGGTTGATGTCAAGGTGACGTGGAAAGCCTGGGGTGACAACAAAGTGAACCAGGACATAAGGCCAAGCGTTGCTGTGAAGAACCTGGCCATTGCTCTGTGGGGGTCCAGTGTCCTTCTGCAGAGGACTGTGACCGAAGTGGCGTCGAATGCCAGTCTTAACAAGGACAGCAGGCTGCCTCTGACACCCAAGAAAGTGGCATTCCTAAGAGGCGAGTGCAAATTATCCCACGCAAACGTAACCTAAGCAGTTATTTGAAAAATCTTCTCAATCAGGGCATTATCTTGGCAGCTAGTTGGTATCATACTGGAGTTCACAATGTTTCGGTGGTCTTTGGATGGGCCGCATAAAACTGACGGGATTGAGCACACAGGTGTAACATAATGGTGGAAGCTTTCAGTAAAATTATGGGAATATTAGGTAACCTAAGTAAAACACAAAAGCTATATTGTTTATACTTCACGTGGAAACACCAGATTTTTTTTTCACTGGCTTTTATTTTGGTTATATGAAGTAAGCAATGCGTAGGGCATTTCCTTTTCATTCCAATCATTTGCAGTTGCAATACATGCCACAGTGGCCCTGAACAGTATCTGATGTCTTCACCAAAAAAAAAGGCTCTGAGAAAATTTTCTTTTCAAGAAGAGAATTGTTGCAATTTGCAACAATTCTCTCCTTTCTTCTTCTTTTTGACTGAAGGGGGTTTATGTCCTGATATTTGAAATGCTGAAGCCACCACTTTCAGGCGTGCCCTTGTAATAAATCAGCGCAGTATGCCCATTTATCTGGTCACTTCGATGTGCCCATGGAACAACGTGAACTCCCAGTAGGTATTATGTAAAATTACAGTAGCTCTAAGTACTTGTCATGCAGTGGCAAACAAAAGCAGGGTTATATTATGTGATGTATATTAGTACTCTCAATGACCGGTAGGGTGTTTGAACACTCTTAATCACTTTCTCTAAACTGAATTCAGCATCAGCATTCTACTTATTTTTTTAATGGTTGGATCTTGGCTTGCTCAAACATTAGATGGAGAGGGGCACCATATGTCGGGTCTCAAACACGCGGCCCGCTTGGCGTTTGCTAGCGGCCTGCACAGTCAGGCATAAGTGTAAGTTAGCTTTTGCAAGCTGGCTTTCCCCAAGACATTGGGGGAAAGCCAGCTTGCAGAGCTAAATGGCGCTCTTGGCAGTTCAATCTATCGGGAGACAGTACAATTTTCGTTCAAGTAACCGCATTTTAATGCGAATAGCATTCTTGTAGCGATACTTGCACGCACTATTTCGTCTATCTATGTATCTATCTGGCTATCTAACCTCTTACGCCGCGGGTCGATAAATAAATAATAAAGACCGGCGCCGGCTGGGATTCGAAACCGTTGACCCTTTGATCAGCAGGCAGACGCGCTAACCACAGAGCTATGAAGGCAGTCATTTAACGCACTCTAAACACTTGTTTATATCATTAACATAGACGTGCTTACAGCGCTGTCACAGCTACCGGTGCGCGCGTGGCTCCATGCACGGATCGCTAGCTCACCCTCTCCCGCGCTCGGCGAGCAGGGTGATGTAGCAGCCATGCTCAGCCTCACGAGAGCGGAATGAGCCCTCGTGCATGAAACGGCGCGCACCGGTAGCTGTGACAGCGCTGTACAGCGCGTCCTATGGTAAAGATCATAAACAACCGTTTAGAGTACCGTTGGTTGAGACTAGCTGAGACGCAAGAAAGTCTGGTCGGTACCATTTTGAGTGTTTGTGCGTATGGCGCGTGCTTTGCTCGCCTTCCTAAGTGACACAAACGCACGTGCTGGGCTGCGGAGATCGTGCGTAGGGCTGTGAAAGTGTCAACAAATTTAGAATCGCCTCAAGAGTGGGCTGGCGTATCTAGAGTGTGCCGGCCACCTGACGAACGCGCATAACTCCGCACCGTTTGATGCTATTCGCATTAACGTAGATAACTATTTCCAAAGGATGGGTTCTGTTGACTTTTTTGCTATGCATTTTTATTGCAGCTACTTGTCTCTTCACAAAGAGTTTGATACAAGGAATAGTTTGATATAATCGGGTTTGACATTATACAGAATGTGCAATTTTAATTCGAACATAATTTTAAAAAAGGGGCGAGAGTTACGTGGATGTCTTTCTCACTGTGTATTTGTGGGGCTCGGCGGACATAGATAAGGGGATAACCGTCACAATATGTTGACTAATTAACCAAGATTTGTGAATTAACTTTTTAATGATTGATTTTATGGGGCATGTCGCAATTGCAATTTTCAAGTGCGTCATTATTAAAGGCTATTCCAAATGAAACTATTCCTGAAAGTAATGTGGCATGTGATCTAAATGAACATTTGTTTAAGCCTTACCTCTACAAGCTGTGCTCCTTTAAATATTTCGTCATTGCATATTTTTCAGAATGCCTAGTGATGAAGCTCCGTGGCCAAAAACATAATGTGGATGTCATTGCTGTAATGTCGACGACAGCAAAAGAGAACCACATACTGGGAGAAAAAATAAACGACCGGCGAATGCAAGAGAAATGAAGAGCCAAGCAGTAAATAAAGATAGAACAGAACCAGCCGGTTGTTGGCAATGGTCTGCAGTGAAATACGGTGTCAAGCATGCATTCCCCCACAGGTTCCCACACAGATTACCCACAGAGCATGGGGTTATGAAACCCTATGGGTTACCCACACGGCTCCCACAGGACTTTGGTCCTACACAGCTCCTATAGGATCTCTGCGGGACCCACACAGCTCCCATAGACCCACACAGACTGTGCGGGGACCCATGGGGACCTATACCCACACACCCACACACCCAAACAAACTGTGTGGGGACCCATAGGGACCCGAACACCCACAGAGCTTCTGTGGGCCCCACACGGTTTCATAACCCCATGGGTCTGCGGGTTTTTGGAGCGGGGGAGCGAACAGATAGTGTTGGGAGCTGGGCTCAGACCAGGATAGTTAGTTCCGCGTCGCCGCGGAACGCATGCGTTATGGCGTCCCTCCCCCACGGCCACGGTGTCGGCGGCGTAGCGTGCTCGCCTTTTTCGCGGTGTGGTGTTGGTGTGTGGCAGATGGCTGGCCTCGTGTTTTGCTTTAGTGCTGTGTCGCTCTAGTGCCACCATCGTGCACGAAGGTGAGCCTTAACCCAAAAGTGAAGAAGAAATCAGAGAACACAAATTTATGGACTCTGGCAACCTGGTGGTGGCGTAACGGCGTGGCGGCGGGGAGGCATTCAACGGGAAGCGGTGAGCAAGGCAATGGCGGTACAACTTCTGGGAGAAACAACCGAGGCGTCGGTTGGGTAAGGACGCCATACTTGAGCGCCATTTATTCCGCGCGACTTTAGCGCGCTTGAGTGCGCCGAACAAAATGTGGCCGCCGCGTCCGGACGGAGAGTCATCACCTAAATGTATTTCTTTTGCCGTAAACTGTGTTCGCCAACAATCTCGCCGAAATTGAGGAGCAAAATGATTTGCGTGCTGACATCTTGTTGCGCGTGACGCCATCGTCGTAGGAGCTCATCCGCATAGCTCCGCGAACTTTGAGGAGTGTGCAATATTTGTTTTCACCTCTCTGAACCAGATCGATGAGTGTCAATAAAAAAGAAGATTTTCAGTAAATGGTTGATAGCGCTGCAGTGCGTCTCATTTTCTCCAATCCATTGTTTGTTTCCTCTACGTCGAGACTGGATAAGCCGGCGTGAATCGAGGGCCCGTACCGTGAGGACAGGGTGAAGCGAGCCAGGATGCGACCGACACGTTCCAGAACACAACAGAGGAATGAATTTAATCAAGCGACATCAACTAAGTACAGCGAGAGGGGGCGCCACAGGAATGCGGCAGACTATTTACAAAGTCGATAGGTGGCGACCTCTACATCTCCCCCTTTATGAAAGATGAAAGATGGAGGAAGCCCACTACATAAAACTTCACAAATTTAAACGAGTCGGCCGAACAACACGTCGGCCACTACGAGTTCGCACAACACCGTCGCTGTCAGTTGGGACCGGGACCGGCTCAGGTGCAGGAGGCGGCCCTGTCGGGCTTGCAGGTCGTGGTCGTTCAGGAACCAAGACGTGTTGCGCTGGCTCGGGCTGATCTTGTGGTTGTGCCTCTCCACCGAAAGGCACAAGATGGCGGCGATTTCGTTGAAGAACTCCACCACGTTCTGTTTCCACGATATAACTTCGTGGTCGTTGAGCAGGACTCAACACTGTAGCGCGCACTTGATCAGGTCTCACCCAGACTTGCTCTCCGGTTCGAAGTGACGGCAGGTCCCTGGCCGCGTGACGCCGGTTGTAGTCTGCAGCCTGTTGTCTTTTGTAGGCTAAATCATTGCTGGTGACTTTGTCTTTCGCTGGCCAGTTTGGACGGAGCTGCTCGTCGCGCTTAGGAACTCGGGTCTTCAGCTGCCTCCCCATCAAAAGCTGGGCTGGGCTGAAACCGTTCACTCCCGGGGTGTCTCGGTAGCTGAGGAGGGCCAGATGGGGGTCGTCTGCCTTCCGAAAGAGGTCTTTCACCGTCCGGATCATCCTCTCAGCTTCTCCATTAGACTGGGCGAAGTGAGGGCTGCTGGTCACGTGGTCAAACCCGTAAGATTTAGCGAAAGATGTGAACTCTCTCGAAGAAAATGGTGGACCGTTGTCAGACCTTACGCGCTGAGGAATTCCATGGCGAGCGAAGATGCTCTTGATCACGTCTATGACAACCTGAGCTGTCGTGCTTCTCAGCGTCACAACCTCTGGGAATCGGGAGTAGTAGTCCACCACCAGGATGAAGGTCTGTCCATTGAGGTGGAATAGGTCCATGCCGAGCATTTCCCACGGACGACCGGGAAGAGGGTGGAGACCAGCGGCTCCGACAAGTTCACACGAGTGGAGGCGCACTGTTCACAATTGGTAACCATGGAAGTGATCTCCGCAGTTATGCCTGGCCACCATACTGATTCTCCAGCCCGGGCTTTGCTACGGTTGATTCCCTGATGTGCCTCGTGCAGCAGCGTCAGCACTGGCAGTCTCAGTGAAGAGGGGATGCACTAAGCAGGCACCCTTAAAGGGGTATCCACACGAAGGAGAACTCCGCGGACGGATGTCGTGACGTCAGCAACCCGGGAAACTCCGTCCTCGGCTCTGCCGCGTGCACTGCAGAGCTTTCGCGCTGGTGGAACGAAGCCTCCGCGCCTCCGCCACGGAAAAGAACGGCGCCGCGAGGCGTCAAAAAGGGATGACGTATGTCTCACGTGATGCACGCTCCGCGGAGGAAAGTGGCGGATTTCTCCTTCGTGTGGATACCCCATAAGGGGATTCAACCTTATTTATTTGTACCCTTTTCCTCATAGATGGCGCGGAAATTTTCCGGAACAAACGAGTTGCATGTTCCCAGCTGCGCAAGCAGGTCGGGCCCTCGAGGTGGGCTCGGGCCACGGGCTGTTCGACGCCATCCTCGAGCTAAATCTTCTTCGCTCTGCGTCAGCCGCTGCCGGAACCGACCAACGGGCGGCGCGAGATACGAGCCAGTACAAACGTAGATTATAGTGGCTTACATAACGTCGAATAAGCTCTGATTTCCGATTGGATTCGAAGTTCCATCAACGTTCGAAATTCTCTAAAGCGCAGACTCCGGCGTTGCGGCCATTTGTACCACCACATTTGACACGCAAACGTTGTTTTGCAAAAAAGAAAAAAATTGTATAGACCATTTTTGTGTACTCTCGTTCCAGCCACCTAGTACGCGTATCCGGTATGGGCGACGAAAAAATACTAGAACGTTTCAACTTGTAACTAGTAAAAAAATAAGGGGTGGCAAAACGATAATGTGTGACGGTTACGCTTATATCCTAAGTGTCTTCTACTGGCGTGGCGACGGCAAAGCAATGTTTTCGCCCATACTGGAAGTGACGACAATTCAAGATGGCGACGCCCTTGAAGAAAGGGTCTATATTTTAGAGCTTATTTCATAGCTAGAAAAATTATAAAAAATAGAAATAAAGCGGCAGGTTTGCACTTTCAATGTCCTATATATCGGCCTGCTCTTCGTCTGAATACTGGTTTGCAAACCCGTTCCCCGGAGGTGTGGAGTAAAGCCCATCTGTCCTGGGCACGGTGTGGTCCTGAGAAAACTGGCAACATTCATTGTTGTGGAAATGCTCGAGACACGTACCGCGCGCCACTTCTTGGAAGAACATGGCGTCTGAAATCTAGCTCAGTGCTACACTGTATCAGTGCTGCGCTGTTCCGCCATGATCTTCTCAAGGGCTGCACATCGCACGTGCCTCGTGCACCAACGCACCTTGCTCAACTTTTAAAACATGAAGGGGTTTTAGTGTGAAGTGAAACCCCTCGATGTGTTTGCGTTTGTCTTGCAAGTTGCGTCAAATACGCCAATGCACGAGGCCCGTGTCTCGAGCGGCCCTTGGAAGCAAATGGCGGCGAAGCATTGAAATGAGCGACCCTTGGAAGCGAATGGCGGCGGAGCACCCGCTTGTTGCACGTGTCGTGCGCGTTTCCACAACAATGATTGGCGGTACTTGTAAAAAAAACACCAAGGGGCTTTAGAGTGAAGAACGCAAAAACGCCCAGAAAGAGACTGGCGGCGAGCAGGATAGACGCGACACATAATGATTTTAAGGGAATATACGAACAATAATGCCGTTTCAGTTCGCATTTAGAAACAAACAAACTTTTTTGTTCGCTAGAAAAAGTATTATAAGGCAGACGAATGTTTGTTTTATTGTGTCGTCTGCTACTCGTTCGCGTATCTCTGCTGGGCGCGGACGACGCGTAGGGAGGACCTAAAAATGTTATACAAGTAGTCAAATACAAAATGCCCCTAAAAGGAAGAAGGGGTACCCCCCCCTCCTCCTCCCCCCCTTTTGAGGAGCAGTGTTACAGTATTACAAAAAAATGTATTTTTTTATTGCAGAAATAAATTACGCATTGCCAACCCATATAAAAATGATTTTTGACTTTTTATTGAAAACATGTTGACTTCTTGTTGACCTTGATTACTTTCGTTTGACTTTGACTTTCTGTTGATTTGGTCAACAGAAAGTTTGTTGACTTTGTGTTGAAACTTTTCTGATGATTTTCGTCAACCTGAGTCAAAAGAAAAGCTGTTGACTTTCTATTGACTTTATGTTGATTTTTTTCTGCTGACTTTCTGTTGACATGGTCAACAGAAAGTTTGTTGACTTTGTGTTGAAACTTTTCTGATGATTTTCGTTAGCCTGAGTCAAAAGAAAAGTTGTTGACTTTCTATTGACTTTATGTTGATTTTTTCTTGCTGACTTTCTGTTGACATGGTCAAAAGAAAGTTTGTTGACTTTGTGATTAAGCTTTTCTGATGGTTTTCTTCAAGCTTGATTCAAAAGAAAAGCTGTTGACTTTCTATAGACTTTATGTTGATTTTTTTCTGCTGACTTTCTGTTGACAGTGTCATCAGAATGACTGCAGACGTTCTGTTTAGTTCGTGTTGAAAATTTTCAGTTGACTCTCTATAACCAGTGTCAATAGAAAAGCTACAGACTTTCTGCAGATTTTTTTTGAATATTGTTTATCCCAACTAGATGTCAAAATGCTAAGTTTTTCAATAGTCTCTGACAAGGTGAGAACGGGAAGCAGCTTCAGTTGTCCCGCTTCCAACGCGAGCCTACTACCCTTGACAACGCTTCGGCGTTCGTGCACGTCGAGCGCGCACGTGCAGTCAATGCACGACGGAAGGCATGGGGCGTGTGCTGGAGGCCAGGCGTTTGAGAGGCATACCCTGCTGTTCTGACTTTGTAAGTGACTATAGTTACTTGAATGACCATATTAAATAGTCAACTAGTAAAAAAAGCAAAATCACTATTTGAAAGTGGAGAAACTGCCTTGACTCGCTTTGTCCTGAGTGGTGCTATGCAGAGGAGCGGTAATATTTCTTCTAGGAGCCATATCTGTGGTAGTTGTTTTAGCAACTGTCCCGAATTATTATTAGATGCACCAATGCTGTCTAGTAAGGGATATCGTCCACGACCTTCAAAACACTGTTTTACCTTTGAAGGACTCCTGAGGAGAAGATGAAATACTTGGAACCTTAATAAGTGTTGAGGTGGTCACCGGCCTAGTGAATTCTCTCAATATGTATGCTATATAAGGCTGTCGAGCAGTCAATGGGACTGTGTTTCAGGTGTTCAGTGCTTCATGGTGTTTGTGTTCGTTTCTAATGTGTATTTCTCGGATGTATGTAGTCGTACTGCCTTCAAATACCACAGAAACGCAATTTACTAACAAAAATTGAAAAAAAAAGTCGCGTTTTTTTTTTTTTTTTACAGAATTTTGCTGCAGCCGATTTGGAGGAGAGAGGAAAGCCATAGTAAGCTTCCAAAACTTTGTTGAATAAATAGCTAAGCTGTAACTATTTTTTTCTTTTTAATCTTCTGTAGCTTTTCAGTTGAAAAGCTGTAGCATTTCATTTGAAAAGCCAGCAGAAGAAAGCCTCTTGGAGGTGACAGAAAAGTCTGTTGACTATTCTTATTTCAAAGTGGGCCAATATTCATAAAAGAAAGTAAGGAGGAAAGCTGTTGACATTATATATCCTCTATTGACTTTTTTCAACAGCTTTTCAACTGAAAAGCGTAACAATTTTTTGTAAGGGAAACGCTGATCCTCCGCATAAATGTAGTGCGAGAGGTCCACGGTGTAAGATAATACTCTTCAGGTGAGGACAGCGCGCTCCTCGCGCAGTGCAGATAAAGTTCGGCGCCGGCAGAGTACTCGTCTACCCGTGGGCACGGCAAAGATGGCTCGTGCCGCTTCATGCTCCACACGCGCAGAGCTCCAGCGAGGTTGTCGCTCGTGCAGAAAGACCACTTTTTCCGCTCTCACACAGTTTCGCCGTTTGGCCGGCGGCGACACTGTCAGCCGCGGGCACGGTGGCCGCGGAATAATGCAGCCTTTCGGATGCCCGTCGAACGAACACTATCTGATTCCTCGCGCCGCGCGTTCAGCCCCGCCGTGTCATCACCTAAAGAGTA
>JAZHYW010015665.1:0-11581 GCA_037355805.1 Ixodes ricinus
AAATATACGTTGTCCACGAAACGTCGCAGGAACATGTATCCACAAAACAAGTTGCCACGAAGCATGTGTTCATGAAACGTGTTGCCCACGATACGTGTTTGGTGGGAAACGCGTGTACACAGATTGAAGGTCGTCGCACACTCGCACTCCTGATTAGCGGACGGTATAATAATAATAATAATAATAATAATAATAATAATAATAATAATAATAATACTAATATATCTATTGGCCCAGGAGACGACGGACGCTGCGGCATTTCGGTTGACGGACACTTATGGGTGCACGTATGTACTTTTCAGTGCATGGTTGTCATTGTTGTCGACGCTTTAATGGTTCTTTTTACTGGCATCTCTACGGCAATCCCACAATATCTATGGACAGTTGATTTTTTTTTTGTGTGTGTAGTTATTTTTGGTTCTCTAACATCCTGTATACGAGGCACGTGCACCGCTATGATCCCGTGCATAGAAAAGTCCACGTGGAAACGACACCGCGGGTATTGCGAGTACTGGAAAAACCGGGATATTTCTCTTACTTTTAGACTGTGTGCAGGATACGGGAGTCGTCTATATCATACACTCTTCCCGCAGACGGATCGGTCGCTCCATCTGCAACAGCGGTTAAAACCGGAACTAATAGGGTGACCACCTTCCCGCTAGCCAAATGCGGGACACGTGGGGGTGGGGGGGGGGGGGGGGGATTCACGAACATGCACACCACGAACGGAGGCTCTGTTAACACATTTAATATCCTTTGTTCTTTATACACCTGCAAATTAATTGCATTGCAGCAATTAAGCTAAAATAATTTTCACTCTCAGTGATGTATTTTTGTGTTAATAAATGTGTCGAAGTTGAAAGCATAAAAATCAACTGCAGCGGAACTCAATGCATTAAATGAAATTAAGGATTCGTAAATCTTTTTCGGGTTATTGTTTCCTGTCAGCGCTTACTTTTATCAACATGGTCATACACACATTTTTAACATTATGTTCTTTTTCGACCGTTAAGAGTTGCAGGCTTTTTGCCTAATGTAACTGTCTTCACTAAAAAAAAAATTCCACAGATACCCTTTCGGATTGACCCAACGATATGAAAATAATTACAATAATTTACATTTAAACTTTTGGCAAGCAATTTTCTCGTACAATATTTTGCCACTACGGGGAGAGGCACAACGGCGCATGCGCGTCGTGTCTCCTGCAAGAACGACGGTCGCTTCCCGCAATGCTTGGATAGAAAATGGCGTATCAATGCGATTCACACGATTCCCATCGACCTCCGCACTTCCCCGTGCCCTGTTGTTCGGCAGCACCATGAGTTGCAGAGGGAATTTTACGACAGTGTGAAATGCGGGACATTTTGAAGATTTGGGAATTTCTTGCGGGACGCGGGACACGAGCCCTCAATGCGGGACAGTCCCGCGAGTCGCGGGACGGGTGGTCACCCTAGAAACTAACTACATCTCCGGAATACCGGGGCTTTAATCTTCCCGGCATGCTAATTATTATCTCTAAATTCAAAATAGTTGTCGTCGGTGAGAGGCCAAGAGTGAAGTGGAAGCTCCTTCCACCCCTTTCCACTTTAGCAGAGCGAACGCTAGAGAGGAGGTCACATCCTCTCCAGCGTTCTCTCTGTGGAAAGAGGTGGAAGAGCTTCCACTTCACTGGTAGCCTGTAACCGACTATAAATATAGTCGGTGACAGGACAGGGCCTTTCCTTTTTTCTTCTTACGACACCGCCTCCCTTCTTTGCGGGCCACAGTACTGTCGAGACCAGTTATAACGAAGTCAACGGGAATCGGAAATCACTTCGCTATATCCGCTATTTCGTTATAATCGACTTCGGTTATAACGAAGTGCAAAAGGGAATGGGAAATCGTGACTGCTTCGCTGTAGCCGGTATTTCGTTATAACCGACTTCGTTATAACCGGTCTCGACAGTAATGGCTAAACCGGGTGGTCATTCCTCGCCCAAATATTTTGCTACATCTTCGGCAACGGCTTCGCGTGGTCAAAGGCTGTGGCGAGTGCTCGCCGTTCGGGTGGCGCCTCTCAGGCGTGTAAGTGCAATTTACCGGCACAATTTTTGCCCGATCTCCACGAGGTCGGGAAGCTTGTCTGCCAGACTGTATCCGGGTATCGTCACACCCGAATCGGGAAAGGGAGCCAAAGGAAACAATGCTCGCCGATAGCGGATTCGAGTAGAAAACGAAGCCGATGAGACAGACACCCCTTTGTGCTCCGAGAAAAGATGGCAAAAACAACGGAGGTAAAGGTATAATATTTTAAAGGAACGTTGCGCAAGGTCAATTTGCTCTGACACACAACGTGTTACTACACCGCTGTAAAACAAAAAGTGTTGATAGTGGTGCAGTTTGACACTTGAACGTGCATTACAATTTCAATGGGGTGTACGCAAGAAAAGGCTGAGGATTACAGAAAAAGGTAATAACAAGAAAATAAGAGTGTAAGCCTTCTTGGAGCCTCGTAAAATAGCAACAATTCTTCGGAAATCCGAACAAATCATATTAAGATTTGACGCATGTGCTTCACACAGATTTAAATAATCTAAACATTTTAAATTAGTGAATTGACGGGCCAGTTGGTCGTTAACATACATGGCTCGTCCTATGTTTTACTTCTTATCTGTCCCATCTTTCTTGCGCTACTCTTTTACGATGCATGTTAATTAGTCTGCCCTCCTATTAAGTTTATAACTCAAGATTCTGTAAGCTGTGCTGACTGTGGTAATGCCAATATATACTATATAATATATAAATAATTGTGAAGCCACTTGTGTTTATCCACATCTCAGAATCCGCACATATGTTGTTGTCTATTGTATCAAACAATAATCGAAGAAGTTAACAAAGCTCACGCGGGATCCAGGCAAACGAAAACGCCAGTTAGCTTTGTGTTCGGGTAGAGAGGGTCACGTGGTTCGCCACTGGCGCGGTTCTGTTTGCCGGTGCCGCCGGGAAGGGCTCGCCGGCGATTGACCACGCGAATTCGCCATAAGGAGGCCATTCAAGGTCACACTGCGAGGGTTACGTCATGGTTCCACGTGACGTCATCGTGTCGCGTGACTCCATGATATCAGGTGATCTCGTAATGTCACGTGACACCATGGCATCACTGACATGACGTCGCGTCACCTCATGACGTCACGTGACGTTATGATGTCACGAGACACGGGAGATTGTTCTGCGCCATCGCTCGACAAGTTGTGATGGGGATAATCATGCAATAATATTTAAAGGCGCCTTTTGTGACAAAGAGCAAACAAGCGTCTATATTGTATACCCTAGTTTTCTTAATCCTTTTCAATCTCACAATCGCTAGAAACGTGAACGATAAAACATTTTTTAATTAAGTTTATGTATGTATGTATGTATGTATGTATGTATGTATGTATGTATGTATGTATGTATGTATGTATGTATGTATGTATGTATGTGTGTATGTATGTATGTATGTATGTATGTATGTATGTATGTATGTATGTATGTATGTATGTATGTATGTGTGTGTGTGTGTGTGTGTGTGTGTGTGTGTGTGTGTGTGACAGAAGTGCAGTTCAATGACATACAGACAGGGAGGGCGAGAGAGAGAGAGAGATGTAAATGGCGTCGAAGGAAAGGAGAAGCAGGCTCCAGGAGCCAATCTGCACAAGCTTCCGGCACCATGTTACATAAGCCAAATGTCGCACGTTCGCGACGAGCTATATTGAGAAGAGTGAGAGAAGCTGGAAAAGGTGACGCAACACACATAGCTTTTGTCTATGTTTACTTTATTTCATTTTCTGATCGGGCCCTTTTCCCCGTTACTCTGATTTTCGTGATACATATCCATCCGCCGTGCGTTCCCGTTCCAACGCTGCTAAAAAAGTACACAAAAAAAAAGATTACACCCTTAGGTGTAAGTTAGCTTGTCCCAGAACAACAACGGCTGGTAAGGACCCTAAAGATATAATGCTAGCGATCTTAGCAGCCTCATATAGCAACAAATTACGAGCAACAAATGTACCAGCAACATGCACAGCACGCGGTTATAACTATAACATACACGGAAAAGGAAATACACTAGACGTTAGACGCACGAGTCCCGTACAAGTGCGGAATCACGACCTGGTTGATTGTTCCACCACCGTGTTTACTCGAATTTCCATGACACTCATCTGCAGCTGACCCTCTTCGTGATTACGAAAGTTGCAAGTATACGTTGCTTTATTCTTGTCAATATCACGCATAAAGCGTAATATCTAAGTTCAAGGAATGTATCTCCAAGTAGAAAGCATTCGTACAGGCAATAATTATTCGACATAGTCAATAAGTACCAACTTCTGTTAAAGCTGTTTGAAGCAAGGTGAACACGTCTCAGGAGGTTTGGTCGTCATATTTCACCAGCTTTCCCACAGCCTTTTTCCCACGCCATAAGGGTTTGCGATATTTTCGTTCTGCAACACTTTATTTTGCGATGAAAAAGGGTGTAGTAATAGAAATAAAGGTGCTGAAAGGGTGTAGCCATAGCCGCAGTTAAGTCTCTGGAAGAGGGTGGATTTATAAGTCAGGCTGGGGGAAAAGGGGGAGGGGGGGTGCTCTGCAGAGAGATGACGTCACGGGCGAAACGTTGCCCAGATTTATTTAGTTGACCTAATAATTGTTATGTCACCAAAAACTAAACATTTCTTCCTAAACAAAAGTCTGTGTGCCAATTTCTTCATTAAAAAAAAAAGACCTTGGAGGGCTTAGAGGGGGCCGTCGCTCGGGTGTTTCAACTTCCAACGCGCGCCCACGTTCATACTTTGTTTTACAATGACGAACGTTTCGATCAGCCTGCAAGCAGAAGGAAGCTTCAAGAATCAAGATGGCGCCTTCATCACAACCAACCATAAGACGCCATAATGACGTTACATCATTAACGTCACAAATACGTCAGAGGCGAAACTTGACCCTCATGATTGCGTTAGTTTCCGTTTCCAGCAACACCGACTTCTTTTTTTTTCTTTTTTCTTTCCTGGAATGTGTGCCTGCCTCGGATTTCCGAACAGAGAATTCTTTCTACCTTTTGTCTTGTGTGTTTTCCCTTCACATCGTGATTACAACATCAATGCTTCATATGCGTCTACCATGTAGAAACGGCGCTCACACTGCCAAATACATCGTACGAAAGACTGTCTGCGGACTGCCTGTATGATGCACGTCGTATGATGGTCGTATCACATTGGTTATACGAAAACTGTCTTTAGACATGTTCCATGCATACACATCATATATGCGTGAAACAAACATGCTTAAAAACGTACGTGCGGCGTGACCGCAGATAATTATGTCACCATGCCCGCAGCGAACACCGTGTCTTCTCATGATGTATGTACATAGAAAAGAAATGTAATCGTGACTTTAAAATCAAAAACAAACAAGAAAAAAACTTTCAGCCTTTCCACTCTGGTGAAGAAGGAAGACCAGCGGAGCTGTACTATGATGGAATGAAGTAATGGCCGTCAGCAAGTCGGCAAGCCAGAGTGGAAAGGCTGGAAAGGTTGCCGCGATCTATGAGCGACGGCAAGCGACAACCGTCAGCACAATACGTGACGTCGTCATAGACGATCGTCGCTCATAGACAGCTACCGCCATCTATGAGCGACGGCGGCAACCAGAGTTCGGTGTCGACATTTCTTTGCGGACGGACACGATCCTGGGAAACTAGCCCTTAACAGCTCCGTTGTAAAAAGAAAGGTAGCGCACGCACCTTTATCAGCTTGGGGAACACGTCAGCCGGCTGTCCCCGAATCACGAAGAGCCGCGAGTTGAGCTTGCGCAGCCTGGCATCCAAGTCTTCGAGACACTGCAGCAGGAACCTGCGGCGGACGCGCACCGTCAAACCTTCCCGCGCCGTCACCACCGGTCCCAAAAGCGGACCCATACACGGAAGCCACCACACCTCCATTTGTTGAGCCCGGCGTTGGAAGATCCCGCGAACCAGGGATCCAGAATGTAGATGCACCGGCACGTCCTGGCACCCTGAAGTCCGATCCTCAAAGAGGGCTGGTCGTGGAGCCGCAGGCCCTTCCGGAACCAGTGCACCACGTTCCGCCCACCACTGTCCGCCGCGGTAGACGTCTGGGACGCGGACATTGGGAAACGCGATCACGTCCACCGGAACCCTTACGTAAGCCCCGACCTTCCGACGTCGGGCGCGACCGTCTGCCTCATCTTCTGGGACTGCGAGTGTCTTCCGGCGGTGCAGATGTCCCAGGAGCTCGGCGAGCACGACCGCGAAAACGTGACCGGCGCCCGGTGGCCCGTCTCCATTGGTGCGCGACGTCTGCGACGTCATGCGCACGAGACCGCCGTCGCTATGGTCACGTTGACGGTCACGTTGAAGGCGTCGTGCTTCGACGGCTAGGAAGACGCCCCCTCGTTGGAAATTGTTGCTGCTGCAGAGTCGGGACTCCCCGCGGCAGGCATCACGTGGTCGGCGAGCCGCAACGCAGTGTTCTCGATCGGGGTTATGTAACCCGGAGAAAATCGCACCGTGGGGAGACTCGCTTCCCCCTTTCTCTGATTGCCGATAAATTCGCGCCCGTCGACGGATCGAGATGTTCGGATGGCGCGCGGCCTGCTTTTCTGAGTGACGAGCGCGAAAATGTGCCGAAGGCTATAGCGGCCGGTGTCAAAGTCTGGTGTCGTCAGTGGCGGATCCAAGGGGGGGGGGGGGGGGGGGGCGACGGGGGCGGCCGCCTCCCCCAAACAAAGTCGACCCTTTCTCTCCCCCCTTTTCGAAGGGCAATTTGACATGGCTGGACCCCCCTTGCACAAGAAAGAATGGGAGAATAGTATCCTTAAAAATTTTTCACCCCCCCCAAAACGGAGTTCTGGATCCGCCCCTGGGTGTCGTCTTGGGGAAGATCTTCGTTTTGCCGAAATGATTGTGTTGTTAACTTCGAATGAAACTAGAGCTGTGCGTCGATTAAAGCTTTTCATCTGATTAATCGCCACCCTTTAATTGATTATTCTATCTCGGTACACAATTTGTTTTTCTTTAGCTTTCAGAATATGTAACAAACGGAGGAATACACCATTTTATATTTCGAATCAATCTCGATGTGTTGCTGAGAATTGTTCACGGACAACCACACTCACAGATTATTACCTCAGCTGCATGAGCCAAAGAGATTCGTTGATATTCTCCGGTAAGAGCGACCTCCTTTGATTGTTCACAATAGTTTCTGCTGCGCTAAACGGACACTCGAACAGGTGTTGAAGTGACGAGCGTGTAACTTTCGTGCAATAGCCTGGAGTCACAAATCTCGCCCCTACAGTTCACTTTAGGATAACATTTTACCTGAGGAATTTTACCGATTAATTTTATTCGATCGCGATTAATCGATTAATCGGTAAGTTATTCGATCAGATCCCCAGCCATAGTTATATGTAACGGCGTTACTTGTAACGCGTTACTTCTCATAACGTAGTAACGTACTCGTTACGTTTATAGAACAATAACGGAAAGGCATGTATACGTTACTAATTAGGAGTGACGGGTAATAGAGTTACGCTACTCTTTACATCTCCTTCGCAACTTAAAGAGTTGAAAATTACACGATATATTGTTGTTTTTTTTGAGCTTCTAGGCGTTAAAAATACAAATCCTTGCGCTTTTCGCTTTTTTTTTTTTCGCGTTGTCTGAAAAGCATTTTAGGTGGAACCGGAAAAAAAAAGATAAAGTAATTACGTTAAGTTTCATCATAGACATACTGTTTCTTGAAATATAGGCTCTTATGCATATACCTGCAACGTCAGAACTGTAAAACGTTTCAATTCATAAATGAAACGTAACGTGCGTTACTTTTTCTTCCTAACGGTAACGCGTTCCTTTTATTTTGGGGTAACGTAGGTCGTTAAGACATTCCTTGTATTTTCAAGTAACAAATAACGTATTGCTTTACTTTTTTTTCGGTAAGTTCTACAACACTGCTAAGGACAACCAAGCCATAGAAAGACGAACCTCTTCATTAACTAAAAGCGTGTAAGTTTTCAATCATGTATGGCATTTTACTGGCACGGTGCACCTCCGAGGAGTAGCCATGCGCAATATATGTGGTTCGACTTCCAACGTTCCACGTTGCCACAAAACACACAAGTGAAACGAATATGCCTGTCGGTTGTTCCTTGTTAGCCAACTGCGAGCTTCTTGACCGCGGGAGGCAACAAGCGTTTGTAGGAGCGCAACGAAGACAACTAAAAGGAGAGTTCGTTATGGGCGTATGGAAACAAGCAAACAGGCGACTAACAAACTACGTAACCATTTAAATATTTAACAAACTAAACAACTAACTAACTAACTAAGGAACAACCTAGCTAAATAAATAAGTAAACATCCCGAGCTGTATAGCGTCGTGCTGGCTTGCGGTCCTGTAATGACTATAATTAGATGCTCCGCCTCCCGCATGGATGGATGAGTGGATGGATGGATGCTAATGGCTGTACCCTTTATAAGCCAATTTGCTTCCCCTCTTGCATTTGTCTATATCACCAGACGAGGTTTCTGCCTTTGATAACACTTTGCATGCGCAGCCCAAGCCCGGCGGAGATTACATAACATCACACGACGGCCATTCGATTTTGTTGCAGTTTATAATACGAGAGGGTTCTCCCTGAAAAAAGGTTTAGGTGTGACAAAGGTGGTCGGATGCGTAGCAAACTCGGGAAATGTTGGCCTCGTTTCGTGAACCACACTTCTCTGAAATAAGCACCCCGACCTGCGTTTACACGATTTGATGGCGAAGCAACATTCTTAGACGATAATATCAAACGGGGCAAAACTGTGTAGTACATCGATAGTTCGAGCTTATAGAACTCAGTGTCTTAAATTTATTAAGGCGAAAACTTATATGTCTCATGGTTCAGTCGACCTTCAAAGTCCTTGAGCGAAAACACGTCGGCGACACGAAAGGTGCCAAAACGTTTACGTGACCACTCAGGCTAATTAGAGGCAATGAAATTAAGAATGGTGACGAAGCGAATTAACAGGAATCAAAGTGAATAAGAGGAATTAAAGTGAATTTAGAGGAATTAAATTGATTTCAGAGTAACTAAAGAGATGTATGTAATCAATGGGAATTAAGAAGGACTATAAAGCGAATTAAGGGAATCAAAGCGAATTAAGAGAGATTAAAGTGAATTAAAAGAATTAAAGAGAAGTAAGAGGTCTACGAGGAATTCTGTGCGAGAAATCTGGAAATAACAAATGAAACAAATAAAGAGAATGTCAAAAAATAGAATGTGAAAAAAAGAGAACGTCAAAGCAAAGTTAATCGTGTGTCTGTCTTTAATGCACCGACGCTTGGGCTTTCGCGTTCAAGTCGTCTTAGGGATAACATAAGAGACCCTGTGAATTTTTCTATTATATCATCAAAATTGACAGCGTTGCAGCTGTCAATGTAAGGCCAAATCTCTATAATGTGCAATGGTTTTGCAGTTTCAGTATTTTTAAAAGTGGAAGTACTAACGAATTTGTTTATTCCATGTATGACTCAAGACTCGAAATACATGCAATTGATAAATTAAAAAAAAAAAACTCTAAACAGCAGCATAACGTTATTTGAAGCGGACGATTTCTTTTGATGTTGTATGTCTTTTCTTGCTACTTTTAATGATTAGTAAATGTTTCTATGGTTAAGAATGGCTTCATTGGAACAATCGTCACATGTGTTAACTCGGTAAAACTGCAAGTCCCAAACATTTTCTGTTGAGACTCAAAAAGAAGCTGCATAGAGGGACTAATAATTAAAAACGAGCGTGTTAATGAACAGGTATACAAATACATGGAAGGATAAAACAAAGGGGACGGGGACGGAAACATAACTTATTTCGTTTAGCAACAACATAGGACGACACGAAATCTAAAAACCGCCGCCAAAGGGTTTCAATGTTCTCGAAGGGGAAATGAGAAAATGAGCTAAGCAAAGGGAAATTTGTTATATATTTACAAGCGTCACGACGAGGTATCAGTGTAATCTAGACATCTCTGGTTTTAGGAGTTTGATCTCTGTCTTTGCCATGGGGACTGTCAACAATATCTCTGCACATTTATTATCTCTGACAAAGACAGAAGTTGAACCAGAGATGTTGATTGCTGATACCTCGTCGTGACACTAGGGCTTTTTAAACGTGTAAATTTGTAGTAAATTTCCCTTTCCTTCGCCGATTTTCTCCTTTCCCCATGTGAGAACGTTGAAACCTTTGGGGGAGATTTTTATATTTCGTGTCATTCTATGTTGTTGCTAAATGAAATAAAGTGGTTTTTCCATCCCCTTCCTGTATGTTTTATCCCACGAACTCATCTCTGTTACGTCACGGCGCGGTGGTGGCGCGTCGGTCGCACTTCCGGTCTGGGGCTGTGGGCGGAAGGCCCCATGTGAGGCGTGTATTCCTGCGTTGTTTTGAAAGGAACCTGACGAAAACATGCCTTTTCGTCAAACCGCCGCGACTGGGGCTGTACTAAAAGAGTCGAGAAAGGTTTGAAGATCAGTTTTCATGTTCTCGGTTCGTCCGAGACCGTGAATATGTGCTGTAAAAATGGTAAACCAGACGCCGCCGGACCACAATTGCTTGGGCGGGAAGCACTTTGGGTTGAATTCACGGATACTTGTGGTCATCAGATTTATTTGTTTTGTTCCAACATGAACGCCGGAAAACCGTCAAGTTGTACGGCCCACCTGCGGACTACGTTCAGTGCGTCTTGAAGTTCGAACGGCCGTCTGATCGTTCGAACTGTCGTCTGCTCTTTCAAACGCTTCTGCTTGTCGTCTGCTCTTTTAGACGACACCGGCCCGTAGACGAAATGTTGGCCCGGTACTTGCGATAAGAAGTAAGTGCAGGCCTCAAAAGACTTAAGTTTGAAGGTTGGTAAGCAGGCTCCACGTAAACAGTAGATACAAGGAGATGTTGATTATTGTTACCAGCGGCCATCACCGACTTGTTATGCCTGATTCACTTCGTTCGATTCTGCTTGCGATTTTCAGTATCGACGTCGACCATCTCAGCTACGGTTCACGCTTTTGCAGCCCGAGCGACGTCGCGACTGAAAATTGCGAGCAAAATCTCATCATGTGAGTCAGGCTTTAGCGTACATTCTGCGGCGTCCACGCGGAATGAATCGCCGCATGTCAGATTATTCACGCGAAGTTTTGCGGTGTAACGAGCCTCGTTAATTTCGCTGACGCCGCTCATGTAGTCAGACATTGCCAGGAAGACGTAGAATCAACAATTCGAAAGCGATAAAGGGCAGGGGGACTCACACCGACGCCGACAACATCGCATTTCAATGGTTTGTTTATGGGCGACGGCGAGCTTGTTGCCCACACCCCCACCGCGCATGCGCGGCGCCGGTGGCGTCCGCTAGGGGCGCTCCGGGCGCTCCGGTTTGTTTGTAAACATGAGTTGGTGTATAGAGGGACTGTATTTTCTTCCTAAACAGTATAATTCAACATGTTTTCACGGGGACGGAGGCCCATATTAATTAAGTTGAACAAGTGAGTCAGAACATTTCATCGAAAGCTGTTTCATCAAA
>JAZHYW010015666.1:0-28008 GCA_037355805.1 Ixodes ricinus
TTCCGTTGATTGGATACACCTGGGTAGAAAGCAGACTGGAAGGCCGCCACTGTGATCATGAAACTAATAGATCACAGAGAAAACGTTGAAATCCTCGAAATTGCGAAGAAGCAAAAGGGTTCGAGGTTTTCGTATCAGAAAAGTTGACGAAACCTGTTCCAAACAGCTTGAATAAGTACTGTAGAGGAAAGTGCGAAGAGGAGCGTTCTAACAGAAACCGCAAACGCTTGCCACTGGTCCGCAATCAATTTCATCTAAACAATATTTTTTTTTTGTGGAAAGCTAAATGTTGTTTGTTTGCAATGCGGTGAGATGCCGAAAAACGCCGTCAAGGGGAATGCTCAGGAATGAGACCGAATCCTAACATGCACGGAGTTTACACTGATGAGACATAGCTCTTGCACGGTGATGATGAACAATACAAGCAAAGCTGGAAAGCCTTCTTACTTTTTGGAACATGATTTTGTTAGGAAGCAATTATTACCGATATTTGTTAACTCCACTTCAGAGGACAATGAACTTCCTGCCACCTGGCTATGCCGCATTTCGCAAGGACCGTAAACTCGTGGTGGTGGTGATACTGTTGTGGTGAAAGATTGGGCTAAAACTAGCTGACACCGTGATTGTGGTCCCAAGCGCTAAATGCGTGTTGTACGAATGAAAAAAATTGGGAAGCTAATGCACAGTTTGTTGGAGCTGCATATAAATTTTCATCTTCTCAAGAATTGAGCTTCTTTGATGCTATCAAATGATTGCATGTACTGACAATCTGCCTATTGGAAGGGCAAGCTTATTTTAGGAGGAGATTTTAATTTACTTTGCGTTGGTTGGACGTATATGCATGCACAGGTTCAGGTAATCTTGCTCTAAGTCGTTCGCTTTTTTATTTATGTCTTTTAATATTCGTACACAAGTCGTTAGCTGAGTGCACTCGAGGCGAGCAGCTCAAGACTCAATTTTGTTAACAATAAGATGGCACAGTTCGCGTATACCTGCGATAGCCACGCGAGAAGAATTTCAGATCAACGTGCGTTCGACCGCCAGCTGTCCACTGCGTTCTGCCAGCAGAAGCCAAAAGATCGTGCCGACGGTGCCATGCGTGTAACGGGGCCGATGATGAAGGTATTTAAACATATGCTCGAGCCTTCACTATTCAGAGTTTGAAAAATACCGATATCTTCAGCTACGTCAACTGACCTGCTCTGGGATAGGTTCAAGAACTTAATACAAGAGGCATTTGGGCAACGGCTTCGCCCTTTCGTGTAACAGAAAAAAACACACAAAACATCCGTGGATAGCTAGGACAATGCTACGCGGCGAAAGTCACCTTTTACTACCGCCAGTAAGGCTCTTGAGACCTGTGGAAATCAACTCCCAATAAGTATTCCGCGGTGTTTATCTTCAAAAGAAAGAGGCATAGCGATCATTTTGAACTGTTTCAATCGGAAGTACTTGCCGATTTGAACGAGATCTAAAAGCAAATCTGTATGGCTAATTCATTCAATCGATGTTTACCAGAGGTGATGGTCAAATGCCAATTTTTCGTTATAATTTGTTTTGTTTTTCTTTAATTGATTAGAATTGAAGTAACACAGAGGGGTAACCGGCTGTTGAGGTTGAACGTAGAGCTTAGGTGGCCTGTCAGACGACATCACTAAAATTTTTGAAAAGGTTATGGAGAGTGGTGTTCTCTCTGTCAGCTATGATATTTAATAAATTTCACCGGAAGACTAATGCTCTTCACTCTCGGCCTGGAAATGTGGTAATGCAATCGATTCACAAGCAAGGCAATACTACTTCTCACAAATTACTGTCCGATTTCATTGCAATAAGCACTTCTTGTTAGTTATTAAAACATATAATTACTAAACGTTTTAGAACTTGTGATGATGCAGTACTAAGTAAACATCGGCGAGTTGAAAGGACTTTCTAAGACACTGGCTTACTGATAGGTCTGCTCATGATTGAATCCAGCGCATTGAATATGGGGGACTGATGTAGTATTTTTGGATTTCTTAGTATTTGATCAGGTGTCTCGACAAAGCACATGTAAATTTAAAGGTATCATTAAGGATCAGCAGCTGATCGGCGGCTGATAGGCTGGATGGAGACGTATTTAGTGGAAGAACGAGATTTGTGCAAATCAAGCAACGCCGACTGAACCGTTGCCAACCATTTCGGAGTTTACAAGGGTCAGTGACTAGGACCCTGCTATATGCTATTTTATATTAAAAGCCCTCTGACACGCCAAAAAAAAAAAATTTTCATACTAGGGCGATTAAAATGGGATATCAGGACAACGTGGGAAAAAAATGTTTCACTATAGGATTGCGTAGTTTTTTTATAAGCAATTGGGATTGCGGAGGCCCAATTCCGAGTTGCCGCCGTGTACTGTGACATATACAGTGTACCGCAAGGTGTACGGGGCGGTCAGCAGGGCGGCATCGACCTACGTCACCCCAAAGCGGGTTCATCGGAGGTCACGTGAGGTTTCACTCCTCGTGCTCTCCGCAAGCCGTGCTAAGATTTTTTTATTCTGTTTTATTGTGAGCGGCGGTGAAGACGAAGTTTCAGTTCCACAGAACTTATCGCCGCACCGTTAGTTAGTTTGCGTGCTGTAAAGTTTGAGGACGAAGAATTGATGGATCGACGTGATGGAGGTCAATGATGAAAGCGTTGCGAGAGTACAAGCCAGTGTGCACGTGCATGCCGTCAGTCCCCATAACGAGGGCTATACTGGGCGCTGAGCAAACTACCAAGTTTGAAAGAAAAAAGTTTAGAACGTTCGCAGCATTAGGATTGCTAGCATACGACACGCCCGATCGCGACTGCTGAAAGGTTCGAAACTTGCCGAAGGTCGTTGAATCATCGGATACTATCCAGGCTAAAGATGCCTGCCGTCTAAAGAATACGGGCCTGGTTTGTGTACCAATTAGTTACAAGTAAACGTCGGGCACAAAGCCACGTATTTTGTCTAGAACATGGTGGAACTTGTTTACTAGGTGCACATGCGGCGGCGTAGCCATGTCTCGGAGATACATGCAGTGTGATCTCTTCTTCAGTTGCTGAATCTGCAGGTTGACAGTCCCTCACACAGCACCTTGCGTGGCATTGTGGTTGATCACGTCAATTCACTGACTCCGCTAACCTACCTTTTACAGCAGCATTAAACAGTGAAAAGCAAATAAAAACCTTGTCCTTTGGATCGCTCGTAAAAAAAGCGGAGAATAACAAAAATATTTTTAAAAGTATTACACGCATGCTGGCAAGCGAGGAGGACACAACTCACGTGACTTCGGCGATGCCTCCTTCTGACCGCCTGACACCTTACTGCGGCCACCTGTTTACGTCACAGTGCACGGTGGGAACTGGTGAAGCTGCGTGTTTCTATTTTTTATAAAAAAACTACGTAACTCTATAGTGGAATTGAATTTTTTTTATGTCCTGATATGCCATTTCAGCGCATAACATCCAAAAAATATTTTTTTTGGCGTGTCAGAAGACGCCAATGACATGTGCGTAGAACTTGACCGACGGCGGTAAAACAAATCACTTTTCTGATAATACGATCATTTACACAACGATAAGCATCGAACGCGATCAGACAAGACTAAATGAACAACTGGATAAACCTTTCGATTGGTGTCAAGCGTGGAAATTGGAAATAAACAGAACAAAAGCTGTAAGCATGACTATTACACATGGCTGAAAGTCTTTACTGTTCCAGTACTGTATTGACGACGTCAGCTTTGTAACATAAGGAGTACAAATGCCTAGGTGTACGTATAATGAACTTCTCATGGACACCTGCAAGTGGACAAAATATCTAATAAGACTGTTTAGGCTCTAGACTTTAGACGATCACTGAAGGACACAACACCAGAGGTTAGGTTAACCGCGCTAAAACACTTGTTTTACCAATCATAGATTACGCGAGTATACTCTGGGAACCTCTCATTCAGAGCAACATCAAAGCTTGAACGAGTCCAAAATAAGGCAGTGAGGTTTATCTGTAACCGTTATCCTTCCACAGACTCAGTAACAATGCTCAAGCAGAGGCGGAGTGGACTGACGTAAAAACACCTATGTATACACACCGTTTAAAATACTTTTTGAGTTGGTAAATGGATTGCACAATTTTAATACTCTCTATGTCAGTACGTCCACTCGGGCGTCCCAACTGCTCATGCAGACCTTGCTCGTACAAGCATAACAAATATATCCAGTAATATCCGTAATTGTACTGACACCTTTTAATTTTCCTTTTTCCCAAGATGTATAGACGATTAGAATAAACTGAGTCAGATGTTGTAACTGCCCCTACTATTGGGAGGAGATCAACAGCCATGCCTCCTAGTGGTGCGCTTCAACTGTGGGGTACAACCATAGAGTTATTACAATAAACGCTAGAGGCTCAGCTGGCGCTAGTGTCTACAGGACTTCCGGTTGCAAATTGAAGCAGACAGCATGCAGTCTACATTTCCAGCCTCCTGTGTATTCCTATGGGAAAACGCGCGTGAATTTTGTCTCTTCGCCGGAAAATAACATGAATAACTTTTGTCATATCGGTTGTAACGGATAGTATGTACCTTTATTGGTATTGTGAAAGTGTAATTGCTTTAGTTACAGCATTTTTTCTTTACCACTGAGCGATGTTAAACTTCGCTCTATTTCAGGCCCAAACCCTGTTTCAAGGAAGGTATGTGAAAACGAGCGACGGTTCTAAGCAAACTAACGATCGAAAGGAATGTAGTGTGTGTTCAGGTTCGCTAGCATTTCGGTGGTGCTTATATATTGCTAATATGCCCGTCCTGTCATTGGATGAAAATGACTCCGTCGTGCGCATCTTTACGATCGGTTAAAGAAACATTCGAACGCAAAAAATAAAGCACGTGAGCTACGAAAGGTATGTCTTTTTATTATTTCCCATGTCGGGCAGTTTTTATCGGGCACCTGCTCTCTGGCTCCCCTTATTTGCAAAGATTTGGAGCGTGCGGGTGATGCTTTGAACCATTTGAACCCAGAACAAGCATCTTCACAGTACTTATTTATTGCAAATCTGACTATATTACGTGACTTTCAATTTATTTTGATCGTCTGCAAGCACAAGGAGTTACTTATCCAGTGTTACTGCGTAGTTCTTGCCGTCTCTCTCGGTTTTCTACATGTCCTTCGTTCGTTTGGCACGTATATCCCCCATGTTGGAAAGCGTCGACGCCGTGTTCGCGCTAACAGTGTCCGACAGTGCACAAAAATACACGTACGAAGCCGTTTTAGCACCGTTTTTAATGCGATGAATTTGAAAGAAAAACGCCGTAACTGACCATTTATTTCGTCTGCGTGACTGAGAAATGTTCCAATGTGCCTAGTACGTACAAGTTATTCGTGATATTTGCTCTT
Source organism: Ixodes ricinus (assembly GCA_037355805.1). Lineage (NCBI taxonomy): Eukaryota > Metazoa > Arthropoda > Arachnida > Ixodida > Ixodidae > Ixodes > Ixodes ricinus. Next base: position 5,401 of record JAZHYW010015666.1, read on the forward strand.
ATAATCGAGCGCAGAGAGAAAATGCACTCGCTTTTTCCCATAGGAATACATTACCGGAAGTCAAATTTAGACTGCTTGCTGTCTGCTTCAAAATGCAACAGCACACTAGCGCCAGCTGAGCCTCTAGCGTTTATTGTAATAACTCTATGGGGACAACAAACCGAATTTTTCTTGTTTGTTTTTGATCAGCGACATCGAAGATGACGATTTGAAGGCCGCTCCTCATGCGACCAAAGCGCTGGTAAGGTCGAAGCGCTCGTGCCCAGACCGTGCATGACGAGGTTCAATTTCTTTGTTATGCTATCTTGGCAAACAGTGGGCTGTGGGGACAACAACCTCGATAAAGCGCCCCCCATAGTTCGATCTCCTGCCCAATACAAGTTTTATAAGCAGTGCGGCACCATTGTAATTGTAATTGTAACCGCACATCGTTTCTTTCGCTTCGTGCGTTTTTTTCTTACAAGTATATCTGCACATTTTAATACCGCCATCCTGCCACGGGACAATCGTTTTGGCCTGACAGTATTTGTTCATAAATAAATAAAATAAAATATTTTGAATGATCTTTTTTTTTTTTTAAGTGTGTCGCTTAGATTGTGGACATCACAACATGCCGCAACACGCTAGAACACCCGCGGAGCAGTCGATCCGACGCTAACGATGTAATAAATATTTAAAAAAAAAAACTTATTTTTATTACGGCTTTAACTGGCGATATTGTTTGCACAAAAACTGGTAGTATTGCTGCACAAAAACTGCACCCCACACTTGGCAGAACTTGGCGTTTGGAATCTGAGTCGGAAAGAAAAAAGAAAGAAGGAAAGAAAGCAAATATATCAAACTCAGCGCGAGGCGACTAAACGGAGGTAAGCGCGGTAAGCGCAACTTACGCCCATATGGAAATCTTATATCTGGGCCATATCTGGCCATATCAAACATTATATGATTATATACAGCCTATATACAGACTTACCTGGCGTATATACACACTGATATGGCGCATATACAGACATATCTGGCGTATATACAGACTTATCTGGCGTATATACAGCCTGATATGGCGTATATACAGACTTATCTGGCATATACACAGCCTTATCTGGCGTATATACAGCTTTATCTGGCGGCCGGTTTTCAATATATTAAGAAGTTTAAAAAAAGTTAAAAATTTACTTTGTTAGCAAAATGTGAATGACTCCTTGTTCGCAAGCTAAATATTAGCCCAAATAATCCCAAACTTCAGCTTTGGCAAGCATAAGTTTGAGATTATTAGTGCTAATTTTCACGAGGATTTCAATGTAGAATTAAACATTTTGAAGTGTTAACATTACGCCGGAATAGACAATTTGCTAAATACCCCAAGCAACTCGGCCCGTACTCGAGGAATCACGGGGACGGTGTTTCTTCAGCTGCCTAGTGATCGGAAATTTCGACCAACTCTTTGGTTACACAGTTTTGAGTATAATTCAGAGTCACCCTGAACAAGTGTCGTATTGAACCCAAGTACCTGTCATATCACTTTAACATTTTTCGCCAATGTCAGTACTGTGCATTCTGTTCAACCTTCAACCTGGATGAGCTGCAGACATATCTCTTACATTATTATCATTCTCGTACAGCTTCAAAGAGGCTGATATTAAGTTAGAAACGATAAAAATGCTAGAAACAGCTCCGCTGAATCCGAGCTAAATCCCCGTTTTGGTTGTTGTGATTTCTCGGCTTTTAAGTAATTCCTGCTAAAACAACAATCACGAGAATGATAATCTTGTAAGTGATTTCGGCGCCTCAGCCTGGTTGAAAGTTGGACAGAATACACAGTATCATAAACGCTGCCATTGACGAGAAATTTTAAAAGTGATATGACAGGTCCTTGAGCCCTTTGGGACGCTTGTTCAGGGTGACTTCGAATTACACTCGAAACTGTGTAATCATGGAATTGGTCAAACTAGCGATCACTAGGGAGCTGGATCACCGTTCCTATAATTCCTCGAGTGCGGGCAGGGGCATTTGGGAGAATTGTGGACAATAAAAAAGATATAAAGTGCTGATTTCAGACTTGTGTCCTTTTGATATGCCTGGCCAGATCTGGAATTTCCTTACTTAGCCAGATCTGGGATTTCCGTATCTGGCCAGGGATATCAGGCTATATCTGGCAGATATACCATAGAGTAATCTACACAAGGTAAAGAGCGGGCACTGCCGTAGGCCCCAGCGTCCCGTATAACAACTAGCGCGCCAAACGGTCGATGAGAAAAGCTCACTCTTGATTCCGGTTCCGGTGGTTTCAGTTTCGGTTTCGTTTCCGGCGCTTTTTTGCCGAGCTTGCTGTCGCGCGGCTTCTCTTACTTGATGGCACAAATGCTTCTGATTAGAGGCTTCACACCACGAAAGAGCAAAAATGATTGTCTTTACTGCTGTGAAATATTAAGATATCTATTCTTGTCATACTGCTTCCGTTTGTTTACGTGTTTACGAAGTATTTTCAGGCAACAACAAAAAGTGCTTCAGAATGATTTATTTTGAGGTCAATCATAAACAGACTTGAACAATTCAGAATCGCGAAGTATTTTTCATGAGGGCACACACATTCATATCAAGAAGAAACGTTACAAAAGTCCCACATTTACCATAGCATTTACCAACACTCCAAACCAGAACTTTCCAGTGATGCTAAACGGTTTGATTGAATTAATCATTGGTCGTCAGAATGCTGTGCAGTTTCAGTAATGTGGACATGTGGCCATAGCTATCATTAACAAGTACTGTAAGCGATTTTATTGTTGCGAGCTCGACATTTAGTGATGTGCCAGTTTCGGGAATATTTCGCGGGCACAAACTTTCACCACCATGAGTGGCATTGCATGTATTCATGTCCATAAGGCAACTTATTCACGTTACCAATTTCTTGTGAACTTGATCAAATCGCGATATTTGCGAAAATTAGGTCCACGCAAAGATTAGGTCGTTTACGTTATTAGAACACAGCCTAGACTGCACAGAATTCAAAGAAGCAGATTCAATGTCAATACACAGTACACTATTTGGAGTAGCCTAACACTTCTCGTAGGCTAACAAAAAGGACCTCATACAGACCCAGGGAATATTCAACATTCCCATCCATATTCAACACAATGAGTGTACAGCAGAAAATATAGCAATGCTAGTACAGGGCCTGTGGGAAATTACAGCAAGAACAGGCAGCTAAGGTCAAACCACCTAACAGTGTTAGGTAATAAAAATATACAAAAAATCTGTTACCAAAGTAATCACACAACATTTGGTCAATATACAAGGCACATTGATTAAAACATTAACATAACGGACATGTTCGGCATATACTCCACGCACGCACCCATCAAAGATCACTTTGCTACAAAACGTCCTCATCCTATATAAAAAGACTATTCTTTACATGCGATGATATGAGGTGAAATACCTCTTCAGAAACATGAGTCCGAATTATTTTCAGAGCTTGAGAAGCTGTCTGAGGCGTCTTCAGCTGCTGTTTCCGCAGTCTGGCTATCGTCTTTCTGTAGCTGGAAATTCTCGCCTGGAGTCGCTTGATAACGTCCTCGGGCCTTTTCGTGAGCTTGCGGCAAACAGGTGCAGGATGGCTTGGACCAGCTATAAAAATGGCAACAAGTCAGTGAGATTGAAAACAGTTGCAATAAGTGCGATACGATTTAACCAGTACAAGCACCACTAACCAGTAGCATACCAGGTAAGGTGTGGAGTGAAGCCTGAACTTTCTTCTTGTGCTTTACCATTTAAGCACTGTCAAAGCCAGTGAAACTTCTGACCACCAATTACGTTATTCTTTTACTAGTCATGTGAAATGTTCTGTACTAAATATCTTCACGTAAAATCCTTAATAACCTTGCAAGTTCGAAAGGCTGAAATAGCATGAAAAACGCAAAACAGCCATGAAGAATTCTCTTGAAACCTCCGCTTGATATGTGTGTTTCAGTTTCCCACACCTCCCCAGTCATTAGTAATAAAAATGGTTAGATCGGTATGCCAGACACACGAAGCAAAGACTATAGCTTATAAAGAGACCTAGAATTCTTTAAACTGGTCCTTCTGGGACAGATTGTATTATCTACTGGCTATAGAGGTTCACACAAATATGTTTCAAAAAGTGGCGAAAGCAAAATGGGACACTTACAGTGTTGACCTGGACCACAGTGGCCAGCGAAAAGACCAGAAGAGCTGGTTGCCTGAGTGGGACCTGGAAGAGTGCGCATATTAGGCACAGGCTGGTGCTTTAAAATAACTCTATATTACCGAGTGCTGCAGAGTGCATTACTGCGGAGCTGCATGGGAGTGGTGAATTCTGCAGTCTGTCGGGCTCTGCCTGGTCTGGAAAGGTTTCATTATTAGACACAGAAGTGCACCATGACGAGATAATTTCTTACCAAGCACAGCACGGCTCGCTGCGACGGAGCTGCACTGGAGTGAAGGGCCAGATGAGCTGGTTGCCTGAGTGGAACCTGGAAGAATGGGCTTATTAGCCTACATAGAGAAGTTACTCATACCTTTGTGTATATGAGGGAAACACATTATTACAATCACCTATTGCAGATGCCCAGTTTATGGTATATATATGGAATATATATTGTTTTTCAATGTGTTAAATGTACACTTTGGAACAAAATGTCAGATGCCAATCTGCAACCCTCTCTTCGACATTTTGGCTCCGCTTACAAGCGATGGGGACATATTTTTATTTGGCAGGTTTGCTTTGGATGTCTCAACGCACACAGACAAATTTGGGTTCCTGCTCCAGAGTAGTGCAAAAGTAGCTCAACTAAGAAATCATGGTTTTTGCGCGAGAGGACGAACACAAGGGAGTACAACAAGCACAAGCGCGCTTGTGCTTGTGCTTGTTGTCCTCCCTTGTGTTTGTCCTTTCGCACAAAAAACATGATTTCTAACGTTCACCAACTCGCCTAACAACAGGTCATTTTATAGCTAATTAACAGCAGGTGCACAATCACATTTCTTTCGAAAAAGACAGTATCAGTATAGAGCAATATTCACCCCACCATGAAGCAGCGCTTTTATAACTCAAATTTAGAGCCACATTATAAAAACACGAAAATTCACCCCACCATGAAGCACCACCTTTATAACCCCAATTTAGAGCCACATTAATAACGATACATTCAAGCTATGTGTGAGACAAATCAAGGGCTGCTTCTTTTCCTTAACAATTTTGTCTTATAAGATTAATTTGTCAGTTTTTATCTTGAAAGACAAAGTGGTAATTCAGTACTAAAATTAGTATAACTGACCAGAGATCGCTTAGCCCAAATCCCCACATTACAGTTAAGGCATCAAGTCAACTTTAGCGCTTGATTTAAAAGCGCATTCTAGTATTTAATTATATTGTGAAGAAAAACAAATTATTGGGATTTTTTTATATGCTCAAGTATGCAAATGATTCCAAGGAACTATTGACAAGAAGGAGCTCACGCCAACCTACCTTGCGTCACGTGGGATTCGGAAAAACTTTGTGCCGGGTTTCTTGTGCGTTTTACCGTTGTTTTCGCACCATGCGACACAGCAGTAGCTACCGTAGTAGCAACCGGAGGGCATCTGAGAAAGAAAAAAATGTAAGATATAAACACAAATATTCGTAGCTCTTAGTACGATAGCGCAGCCCATGTAACAATAATAACACACACGGGAAAAGCCGGCTGCTGTCTGAGGTTTATTTCGCAGCGTCTGTTGGACCTCTGAGCATGCAAATAACGGGTAAAACAAACGGACACGATACAGTTCGCTTTTTTCTCTTGCCCTTGTCTGCGCACGCTGTGTTTTGCTCGCGACTAAGCAATAACAAAGAAATGAGAAAACGTCTTACCTTCTGAAGAAACCTGTTAGGCGCAGACAATATCCACGTTGTGCTCACATTCTGCTCGCTGTGCTCACACACAAAACGCGTTGACAGGTGTCAGGCACGCATCACGCCGTCCACGCACGCGTCCGTCCGTCCGTCCGTCCCGCTCCAGCCACACCAGCCGCTTTCTCAGAGCAACTAAGGAACCGGAACTGGCCCGTACATCACGTGATCCTCTTAACGTAGTAAACAAAAACTATTTCACCCTTTATGATACTTGCCACAATTTTAAGTATGATAAAATTAAAACTTGAGTATTTATTTATAACAAACCTCACGAAATATTTTCATTCTTTGGCACACTGGCACCACTTAGCGGTCGGTGAGAAAACTAAACGCTCGGCCGCGAAACGGCTCAGTGGCCACTCTTTCCCTCGTGTAGATTACTCTATGGATATACCATATCAGGTTATATGTGGCCAATTTTTTATATGGTCATATCTGAAATCTTCAGATCTGGAAAGATATAACTTTTTGTAGAGGTGCACATCTCCCTCACTTGTGCCGTTCAAGGATATATTCTATACTTCGTCTCACCTTAGTATGGACTATTGTTATCCGCGCGTGCTAAAAGCGCGAGCTAGTCGCTTTAGATGAAGCCGCGGCGGCTGCACGAGCGCTCGTGCAGCAAGTGCTCTAGTCAAGGCAGTCAAGGCTGGCCGCTCGCGCTAGCACAGCCTTCGCGGTTAGTCCATGCTAGGGTGAGACGAAGTATAAATCTTGCCAGGAACCTGTCTCCTACGTCAGCGGGTAGTACCACGCGACATCGCGAGTAAACTTTGAAAACAGAAAATCGCAATACCACACATTAATGGCTGCACCTCATTTTGTGTCATTTCGAACCTCTGCCACCAAAGTCAACGGAGTAGACGAGCTTTGATGGCTGCTGAAAGCAGACGTCGAGCAGACAGCGAACCGATCCCGTGACGTACTTCCTCGATTTGATCCGACGTTACCCCCGATGGAGGAGGGTAGCCTGAGTAAATACTCCAGAGTAAATAAACCGACTCAGGAACGCGAGGTCTGACGTCATCGAATAAGCGCGGGAAAGTTTTGAAACTCCACGGTACGAAACCGTTCCTCCAGATTCGGTACGAGAAAATTTTTGAAAACAGCCCAAATTTGATCAGTAATGCTTCATTAAATAGAACGATCCCACTAAGCGATCCACGCATGCTTGACGCCGCCATAACCTGTTTACAGGAGGCAGGTGACAGTGCACGAGACGGCTCGCGCCATATCGTGCTCTGCGCGCGCAGAGCTCCAGCGAGGTTGTCCCACGTGCAGAAAGTCTAAAGTGCCCTCGATGGATTGCACCACCTGCGGCGTAGCGAAACTGGCTGGTGAGAACGGTTTATTACGCAACGTGTTTTCAACTATCATCAAATTAAACTTCCTAACTTGCTTTGCTGCTTCCTGCAATCTTTTGACGAGCTTCTTGACTTGAAGAAGCGACGTCTTTCCGCTGCTTACGGTCTCTTTGACTTTTAGATCGCTTTTTTGCATCCGGAGCTTCGGACAAAATTTTCGGTTGTCCTTAAAGAGGCTTATAAGGAAAATCACTAAACTTGAGCTGCGTTAAGAGCCATCGAAGTTCGCTTTAATGAGGCCGGAAGGGACCGAATGATGCGACCGCACAAAAACGCGCGCAAACGGCAAAGGGAGGGTCTGCGAGGCCCGTGGGGCTCAGAGGCCCAATTCATAAAAAACCTCTTACCTACGACAACTTAGCTACGAAAATCGTAAAGTGACGACCATCGTAAGATGAGGCGAAAACGGTATTCACCAACGCGTTCTTAAGTGAGAGGAGGAAAGTTACGACCTCTTACGGAGAAATGACGACTTCCGGTGCTGTTGCTATGGCGACGGCGTCTTCGGCTACGCGAACAACCAATCGGAGAGCTCGGCATAGTTCGGAGCACGTGGATTTTTAATAACAAACACTGGCTAACTACTCGTTGATAGTCAGCTCTGTGCATGTCCTGTCCTGTCCTGTTCAAGCTGTTTCTTATAAACACAGGCGGCCTTTCCACCACCACTTGTCCGGGGTTCGTGTCCGTGCAGTGATATATCGACGGTGACACCATTTAAACGCTTCACTGACTGCTACGAACTCGATCGCTACGAAGTCAATACAACTGTCAGTGTCGGTAAAAGCCCCGTGCCAGTCGTTTGCAAAGCAACGTAGAGAGAAACAAACCGCCGCGGCGTTTTTCGCAGCCTCGGAAATGCAGGAGCGAGCCGACGTTAAACAAAAATATACGTTTGAATTACGAGAGTGTCAGCAAGAGCCGCGCAAATACCTGTTCACACTCGGAGCGGACGCGCACGTTTGATCGAAGTGCTGGATTCGCTCTGTTAGACCGCGCCTTGGTAAGCGCTTCGGGGCCGATCTTTTACGATTGCAACTCGATACTGACCTGGCACTCGGCAAAGAAAAGTTGGACCGTCATCGCGTAGCTCTCACGGACTGTTATAGCTCGACAGTGACGCAGCGTCGTTTGAGAATAAAAAATTACACCATCTTCCCGAGGGGAACCATGGGGTGATGCGGAGCATCGTGTTGGTTCCGAGGAAAAAGTCAGTTGCGTGCTGACGTCGAGAGATGGCGCCACCGACTGCCCTAGCGTAACCCCCTACGCGAGCCTTCGTCGCGGCTCGCGGCAGAGAAACTTGGAACGCTCGCCGCTCGCCGTTCATTTTTCTCACACTTGAAGGAGAGGAGACTAGAGGAGGAGAGTTGCGCGTGCACGCGCGGTGTGAGTAGAAGCGAACGCACGCGCAGTGCACGCAGCTGGTAGAGAGAGAGAGCGGAGAAAGTGACGCCAAATACTTTAGGTAACGCGCAGCTGTTGGAGAGAGGGAAGGAGAGTTGCGCGTGCGTAGTGCGAGTGCGGACTACGACGCCGCGGGACATAGACCCGAGCAAGAGATGCTCCGCATCTAAAATGGCATACTAATAACAAAGCGTACATACCGTGTTGCGAAGGTAGTCCACACAGCGTTTATGTGAGCTCTATATCACACAAAACAAGGCGACAGAACCAATGAAAGTCCCATTTCGACGACAGCGTTCGGCACCGCTGCTTCGGAAAACAAGGAGATCGAGATAACAAGGCGAAGAGATTGACCTCTGAAATTAGGTTCAGCTGTCAAACTATTCATACGGGAAGGGTCCACAAGGGTAGGGCGGGCATATTCCGTTCAGCAAGCCAGCCGGTCGCGGGCAGACGGTCTTGGCCAAGGACCGTCGGAGCAATGCTGCGCCGGAACAGTCGGTGTGCCTGCTAGGCCTATATTTTGCCGAGCTCGCTTGGTCGGTGGGATCGTTGCCTTTGTTGTTTTTCCCGGGTGTTTGTGGATCCAGCGTTCATGTCCGTCCTGGTCAATTTCAAGTACATTTTCCTTTTTTCTTGCTGCTTGAAGTCGGGACGCGCGAGAAGAGCACGTAGAAAAATAAATGTCCGTTGGTCGTCGCGATTAAGCAACGTTACTAAAACCACTCAGTTGGGAAACTGCCATAGAGACTGCTCTGAAAAAGTGGCACCGATCCGTCCACGAGAACCGAGCTAGGCGATCCTAACGCCTCCATTTCTCCCGCAGCGGCCAGTCCTGGAACTGCACGTGACTTCCATGTTCGTTGTAATCGGCCATTTTGGGGCCAGAGCAGATACTGTGGAAGGGGCTTCGAGGTACCGCCCCTGACTCCCAAGCGGACGCGTCGCGGATTACTACCGTGGTTAATATGCGCCTAACTCAGGACGCGCTACCTGAAATCACCGCTGAGACACGGTTGTATAAAAACAATATTAATTATACTGCAAAACCTTGCGAACTAAAGATTGTAGAAAACAACACGCGTCCTTCATTTTGTACTAAACTCCAATAAACGTTACTATAAAAAGAGTTTTTTTCCGTTAGTTCTTACGCAAAAACATGCTTTTAAAAGCTCAAGGCGACCACAGTTAAGGCAAATGATACAGAGTGGCGCTGTTGTCGTATTTAGCTCGGTCTCGGTGGACGCCAGCAGCCCAGGTTTCAACGGTGAGTTTCCCAACTGAGAGTTCTAGTTGCGATTAAGTAACTGAGCGACGCTGTCGGCCATGTTAATTTGACCGTAAACAAAGTGCGTAAGACAGCTTCGGAGCTGTCGTAGGATTCTGTCGTAACCTGCGCAAAAGTTACGACAATTTCGTTTCGAGAATACGGATTTTCTCCCAAATTTGTCATACGCACTTTTTTCGTCATAAGTTCGCTTTGAGAATCCGGCCTCAGTCGTTCGAACAATATGGTCTGTTGCTGGTTCAGAAAAGCAGTACGCGCCCCTTCTAGGAAGCCGCCTACTCTTGGCACTTCACCAGAGCGAACCCTGAACAGGAGGCGAGAGAGAAGACCACCAATCATGGCTCCGACGTCCCCGCGCACTCTCATCTCCTCCTCTTTCTCATTTTCTACCCACGTAGTATACGAGACTCGCACACGCAGATTGATTCCGCAGACACGTAAAGGCCGCTGGAAATAACTCGACAAGGAAACTCGCGAATTCTACGAAGAACCCTCAGTCACGGCCAAAGTGCCGGACCGAATTTTTATCGGTTCGGTTCGGGTTCACGACTTTCGCCACAGTTCAGTTCCGGGAGCGAAAATAACGCTTCGAACCGGTTTGAACCACTAAATTGAAAATATATTTCTCGCGTTCTTTCGCAATAGTCGCTATTTCCGCTGTAAAACGAGTAACTATAATTAATCTCTTATTGCTTATCCACTTTTATTTTCAGGTACCAAAATAATAAGAAATTTCGTTATTTAATTTCGACGCAACAGTAAAAGAAAATCTAGATTGACTTACAAAACTTCGTATTAATACGATTCAACGTCCACTTGTTTACCTCCTTCACATATATTTTACCTCACGAAGTGTGGTAGGCGACCTACCACACTTCGTGAGGTACCAGTGATTGGTACAACTTTCCGTCGCAGTATTAAAAGTTGAATCAATAGTTGTGCTCTTGAACTGAAGAATTTAATTGCAGTGCATAAAATCATGAAATGGGCACATCGACGCCACATATATAGTAATATATATTTTACGAAATACGTTTCACAATATATGTGATGACGACGCAACTGAGCTAAAAGCAATAATCAAAATGTCACGAAAGATTTAGGACAAGCTCTTTCAGTCTACCTTTGATATATACACTGTGCGGCAAGCACAATGCTTGTTTTCTAACCAACATTGTTTACACTCAGCGCCGTGATGCAGGCAAAAAATCATGTAGAATGGAGCGATCAAAATTGTTCACTCTAATCTATATGCCATCTTCGTTATCAATTCAAATCTGCTCTAAGCTAGCTCGAACTCAAGTAAGCATTTTCTTATATGACATACTTTGACAAAGCCTGGCTGTTGAGGTTTGTTCTTGACAAGATGCCGGTCAATTCAATTTGCATGAAAGCATCACCCCTGCTAATTGTTGACTTTTTGTTAAACAGAACAAAGAAGTATTTCGACATGAAAGCTACTTAATTGGTCACTTTTAAAGGTCTGCGTACGTAATCGTCATAGTTCCACCACACGCCTCTGTGTACAATGTTTTTGTCCAGCCCACAGACACATCAAATTTCTATTCGTAACAGAAGAGATACTAATAAAATTGTGTATGTTTGAGAAGGTATAATATATATGTCAGGAACACAGTTATTTATATCCGCCCTTAAATCAGAAGTTTGTTTGTGGTCCTCCCAAATCACCTATGCACGTGCCAATCCAGGATAAGAACGCCGGAAAAGATGGAGGTCATCTTCCGATAATTTGGGGAGCATTTACTTATGGTGTATTTCTTTAAAGGAGATCGGCCCTTTATTTATATTATCAAATCTTCACTTAGTAATTGACTATATTTTATTACCATCAGTAGATTTGACTGTAACCGCTTGATCGCATAACCGCATAACGTTATAACCGTATAACCACTTGAGACTGACACGGGAGGACGATACTCGAAAATACGTCAGCTGTTGAGTCGAACTCCGGAGACATGCTTTTCTGTTCGTTGTTTGGAAGTGTGAAACACCGGGTCGCGGGGTATGCAAAAAGGGCTTTGTGCTCACATGACAGATCCGAAGGCAAACACGCAAAATGTGCAAAAAAAGAGATATAATAAACGGTATTCTTCAAAAGAATCCAGTACGCCATGCCTTACTGCAAAAAAAAACAAGAACATAGAGGTGTAATGTTATTTCTAATTCCACATAAATAGCGCGAGCGAGTGACAAAGATTCGTATAATCATAACATCAAGCACATTAGGCCATCAGCTTGCACGAACTCAATATTTCGCAAAATAACGCCTTGGGAGGATGGTGTTATGTACGGTTTTACGTGCACTTGTTTCGGGCCCTCACTTTACATCTCTGCTTTATAAATTATAAGTCATGCGCTCTAGCATTTCATTAGGCTGCCGTATATCATCGCGAGACTGCTATATATACTGCACAAGTTTACAATTCGAACATCTACTTTTCCTAGTGTTGCGAACGTCGCATTTCACCAGAAAACTGAACTGTTTAACATGGTTCGCCCGTGATGTCATCGCACCATATGCGGGTGGTCATTGCGATTGGTTCTTGCTAAGAAAATCAGGTGCGGTGGTGCAAAATGCTCGCTGCAGGAGGTTCGCGCTCAGTGCAAGCAACAAGTATTTCAGAGACACAAATTATTCTGGCTTGGTGCTGCGTCGTGAGGAAAAGTGCAAGGGTCTGTCACTATAAAAATGCGCTTTCTGGCAAGAGTGTTTTTGCATACAAACTAGTTTCCGGGACCAAGCTTCCTGGTCTTTGCCGAAGATACAGGCTAAAAGAACCTTTACAATACGGTATGTTTTAAAAGTATCACTTTTTTAAACTTTTTTGTTGCTTCTTTACAGAATATGTTTTATTCCTGAGGGATTCTCTCCTCCGTCTAGAGGTGCTAATTAGGCAATTATGGTTCTGTCACTTGTTATAAGCAATCCTCCATCGTTTTTACTTTGCAACAAAATAATGTGTGTTTTAAACAATGTACGAAGGGGCACGAAGCTTGGGGTAGAACTTGAGAACGACACTCCTGTGGAGCTTAGAGCGGCTGCAAACGTTCGGCTGTCCACTATAGATCTTTACAGCAAAGCTGTCTATGGCTAAGCTCTGAAACTTTTTGTGTGCGCGGACAGTGCGTGTAGATCGAGAATTGGCCGCGCGGCCGCCGCTCCTCACACCACTTGTGCGCCGGCGGCGCTCCTTCGCTCCCGATTGGAGGGGTTGAAAAGTGCAATAAAACGTCATAGCCTACCCACCAATCGAAGTGCCTCGTTCTCTTCTGACGTAGACATCGCCCTAGCGATGTTAACAGCAGTTGCACTTTGGACTTGCTATGGGCGTAGTTGGCTTTGAGGAAGAACGCGCCCTAAAGAGCGACAGTGAGAGGAAAGGCGCGAATGGGAGCGAAAGCGACGAGAAGCCGCAAGTGGATTGTGTTATTTCTGTTGGAACGGTTTCGAATTGAGTGCTACATGGACGTCAATGTGCCTACCACGCGTCACCGGTCGCGTATATATTTAACCTTTGGCAAGAACGTGTCTAGCATAGCAGTACAACCAATCGCGGTGTACCACAGCGACCACAAATGTATGGTCACTGTGGTAACGAACGAGAGAAAATAAAGACGATAACAACCACGAACTTACCAGTATGTGTCTTTATTCAATCAATATAGCAATAAGTATATAAAACAATATACTTTTCAATATTGTCGCTCCAATACAGCTTCGCTGGTTATCCTTCTTCACAAAGTGGAATGACATTAAGTAGTTTTCTTTTTTTCCCGTACACACTTGTAGTTCTATGTAATGTAGAATTATTAAGTCACATTCAGTCCTTTGTATGCTTCTATTCTCGGGGACAACTTTCTGAGGAAGTACAGCAACAACAAAAACGCTTGTGGGTGCCTCAATAATGTGTACACGTAAAATGGGCCGTGCAACAATTTTTTGTGTTTTCATTAAATGCTACTAAGAACTAACTCCTGACGTTACTAATGTGCAAAAATATCCTTTAGTTTTCCTTTCCATAGCAATGGCAGCCGCAGAAAAATAAAGGAAAGAAACAACTTCCCCTCCTCAACTCTGAATCAGAAGAGGTGGCCCCGTGATCTAACCCCAATTATATACCGTCAGTGTTCGTCCTAGTCATGCACTGACAATAGGCAATACATAGAGAATGGGCTGAGCTTCACAGATTAGTAAAGAGTTAGGCAATTCTTATGATGGTAAAGAAAACGGGTATATTTAACCAATTAGACGACAGGGTCGACCTACACCAGCTCGCCCAACAACAATGTCTACAAACATTCAATCAAGGCAGGAAGATCCTGAAATTCCCCACCTATTCGACACATAGCCTGCCTTCAATATGTGAACTCTCTCCACATGGAACACCCTCACCAGAGTAAACCCGGGGCGCTGTTTAGACATCGTACAAAAAACAGTAAGCATTTAGATTCGAGCGCGAGTCACCACGAGATTCGTGTTTCGAAAGCCACATGGCAATGATGTTCACGGAGAAAACTAGGCACGCGACAATCGAACCCTGGATATTGCGGTGACTCTTGCTTGCAGACTGTCTTTTGTATGATACATGAGCGGTGTGACCCCGGCTTAACAGTTCAACCCATTTCCAAAATTATGAGCCGACAAGTACGTCAAGATAGACGGACTGCAAGAGCACGGCACACGGAATCATACATAGGAGGCACCTTTGGGAGCGCGCTTAAAAGCATGCTTCAAAGGCTCCGGTAGTGCGGTATAGGCGGAGTACGGCAGCGGTTCGCTAAAGGATCCTATTATCGCTACCGAAAACAAAACCGGTATACTTTACTGATGCCAGCTTGGACAAACTCACCAGAAAGGTACAAGCAGCAGTGATCGGACCAGACCTAAAGCTGGCAGCCAGGAACCAGAATGCCCTTCTGCAACTGACCTCAAGACCGAGGTGATTAGAAACACAATGACCCACAGCAAGAACACAAGTAATATTCACATACTCACGGAGGGTCAAGGTGCATTCTGAAGATTCACTAAAAATACGTTACCAAAGCACATAAAACCATCCTCCATGAACACATGGATTTTAGCCCCACACTCCACGTCACCATCAGATTGGTGCATGGCCACCGAGGCATCGACGGAAGTGAAGAGGAAACTAGCTCGCCCGAGAAAATAGTCAACCGGGCCCTTCAATTCTTTGGTCATCCACCTACGACGCCAACGAACATAGAAAAGAGCTACACTCGGAAAGAACCGATCTACTCCTACAATTTCGAGATGAAAGCACCACTTTACCAAGCCTCTTCAAAGTCCTCGCAAGACAACAATCAGTCACCATCAGGGTGGCACAGACAGGAACACTCCTCAGGGAGCACTACAAACATTAAATAAACGGTTTACCCGGGACACCCAAATGCACAAACTGTGGTGCCTATCCAAACAACAAGCACACCTTCCGGGAATGGTCAGCAACACACAGCACTAAAATACCTTACCCACTCACCTCGTCCCAACCCTTGGTAGGCGTGGATCGCACACCGGAGGGGCACAGAATACACCGTGTGGACCGCACTGACGGAACTTATAAGCAAAGTCCTCGGAGAAGAGGACTGAATGACGATTGCCTTGGACCAAAGGCTTTAAGGAATGAAGTTTAACCTCTCTCTCTCTCTCTCTTTCTCTCTCATCTTTGATTGAACATGAGCCATTAGCCGAATGTTTGGCGATGCTAATTGTCATGAACCCGAGCACTCGACTCGGGCTCACGACAATCAAGTACGTCACGGTGTCCTGTGAGTCGCGATGTGGAGTTATGATGTCATGTGACGTCACGGGTGTCAACAACGTTAATAAATTCAGTGACGTTCTCAATTTAAATCGACTTGCAGAAGTAAGTCACGTGACGTCATGGGGCCACGTGACGTGACATTACTTGACAACATGTTTTGACACCATGACGTCGCGTGACCACGTTACACATGATTAATCCTAGTGTCAACACAAAAGCGCCACGAAAACCCACACTTTGTCATACATTGCAATTCCGTATATGACGATATGATCAAGACATATAAATACAGAGCTCTGCCAACATTTCTTCCTCATATATTCATTTCGTAATATTAACAAAACCAAAAAATTACCGTGAACCGTTTTGCACCGGCTACCGTTATATTTTTCTCCGGTTCAGTTCCGGTTCAGTTCTAAGATGACGGTGAAGATTCCAGTTCGGTTCTGGTTTTTGGTTCGATTCGGTTCCGGTTCGACACTCTGGTAACGGCATCCACCTTTCGAGCGAAACAAAGCATACTTGAAAGGAGGCCATATCGTCCAGCATTATACCGCTTCAGCTTGAAAACGCGATAAAGTCCCCGTTTATCTCCGCTAGACTCACTATCAGAGCGGTAGATGGAGTGACTGTAATGCACCATTGTGCGTGTGGATAAAAAAAAAAAGACGTTTTGGTATTCTCGAGTTGACCGTCATAGGCTCATAAAGTGGACCTCGCCTTCAATGTGTCGTTGAAGAAACCTGGAAATGCTCGTCGAAGATAGCGTGAACGTCACCGAAGACGCTTTCGGAGAGACGGTAAGTTTGCATGCAGCGAGAAAACGCCTCTGGTTTCTGCTCAGCACCTCGAGATAGGCGTGACCCGCACAGCGGGTTCAGGTCCAGCGCGTTATGTCATACGTATTCCTGCCGTGACAGTTAGCTTCGATGCACTATTTCACAAGTTGTGGCAAAAGCACTTTATGAAATTCTTACACTTACCGACACCCATAGTTGCGCGAACGCGCAAGACACGTGCCACGAGCGGGTGCTCCGCCGCTATTCGCTAAAGTAACTGATTTGTGGAGATGTAGCGCCAAGCTTTCCGTAAGGTCGCCATTTTGGCTCATGATATGATAAATTTACCCTTGAGCTCTATTCCTGCTGAACCGATCTAAATTCGCTTGTGACGGGTCGCTTTATAGAGACGTTCTTGTATACAGATATTTTGCTGTCCACACACTGGTGAAACAGGCGTAAATATTTGTACCACCACCACATGTTTGGAGGTACTTGGAGGTATCGAAAAATATTTCTTTTGTTTTTAACTACGCAAGAATAACGATGTAATTGTAAGAAATCCCTGGGCATGATTGATATGTTGATTTCCTATACACACTGCCAAAGTTGCTTATATTGGCGAGGAACACCTTCAGTTGTATGTTCTTGGTGGGACTGGATTAGAACGATTCTCTCGAAGCTTCAAAGATTTGAAGAATGGAGATTGCCATAGCAATGGCGACCGATTAACCAGTCGCCTTGCTTGGTTTTCGTCGTATCTATTTTTGCATTTGTTTGTGTTCGGCTAGCAAGTAGGGAAGGCAATGGTCCCAGGATCCAGTGACTACTATTCGCTTCCAAGGGCCGCTCATTTCAGTGCTGCATTGCCATTTGCTTCCAAGGGGTGCACCAGGCACAGGTCTTGTGCGCTAATGCATTTGACGCTACTTGCAAAATGAACACGAACACATCAAGGGGCATTTACGTGAACGGGAATAAGAATGTCAAACGCGAACAGAGTTTTGCAAACTCTGTTCCCCCTTAAGCTAAGACAGCAGCCAAAGCTACACGCGCGAGCTAGCCCGCGCTCTTGGCTTTGAGAAGTGCATTTCTATGCGAGTGTTTGGTCTGCAAGAGCACGCTTCAAAGCTGCGACCTTGTGCTCGTACTTGTGGCATGGCTGTATACTCCATCTCACAAATGTCTGCAGTACAGAAAAAGGCAGAGGCTCGTGAGCCTAGCTCAGCCAAATGCTTTTGTTTGTACGAGAACTCGTTCATAGGAGGCAATTTCCTAAGCCACGCGCTGGTGCCCATGCCTTTGTCCGCACTGTAGATGTTTGTGAGATGGAGTATAGTCTCATCTGAAGGGCGAACGGAGTATACACCTTTCCATAAATGCGTTTGAGGGCGCGTTCATTGCTGTGTTTGTGTGCTACGCACGCGCACTTTCTTGCTGGCCGCAATTGCGTGCGAGCGCTGGCTGTACTGAGATTTATGTAAGCAGTGATTTCGTTCGATGTACCTGTACCTCCTGCATCGGTGCAGAAAACTGTACGGCTGTGTACTTCAGGTATGTGTACTGAGATACGACGGGAAGTACACCGCCCTACGCCTTTCTGCACCGGTGCAGGTGATGCACGTAAATCAAACGAAGCTAGTGAAAACGTCTATTGACCTCCCCCAAAAAAGGCTCCTGGCCGGTTCCATTGCCAGTGTTCGTGCGTATGGCGCGTGAATTGCTCTCTCTCTCCGAAGCGACGAACATGCGCATGCTGGGCTGAGGAGATCGCACGCTGGAGTGAGGACTTGTAAATATCCGAATGGTGTATAGTTGTGCACAGTGCGTAGCCCTAGCAGGTGTCCCGAACTGTGGGAACGCGTCGCTATCGAATGATAGAGGCCCTTCACTCTAAACTGGTCGTGCAAAGGAGCATTTTGTAGTGGTCTGCTACGGAGCCGACGGGACACATTCGTCATTTTACGTCGAGTTCTCGCACCATAGTCTGGGCCCAATTTACATCGTCCTATTTTAGATTTCACCTCGTGAGTGGAACGTCGCCATTCTCGCGATCGGCAAGTTATTCGTGTTCGAGAATTTTCCTTTTTTCTATATTACCAGTAGCTGCGCCAAAGGAAAAAAAAAGGATTACATGGATATGTCCTTGAGCTTCGAATTTTCGTGTATGCTTTGGCGCGACTCCTGGATTACACCTGCCGGTCGCCGATAAGCTCCGCAGTACTTTATCGGACACTGGATATGACGCAAGCGGCTCCGATTAGCGCTGCCCTGTCAGCGAGGAACGGCGACCTATTGCAAAGTCCACTGCTCGGCTTTTCTAGCCTCATCAAAGTGGGGTAGTGTGCCGGCACGCTAGGACTACACTTTGCGCGCGAGTGGGAAAACAGGCTAAAATTTTCCAGCGCACTAAGCATTCCACGAAAACATTTTTTTTTTGCAGTAATGGTAGCTCCTCAATAACCAATTTAGAGAAGTGCGTAGCGTTTAGCAAAAATAAGCCGTCGATTGTATTTAATATTTAAAATTTGTAGTTAGTAAGGATAGACGTGTAGATTTTAACCCGAATCTTGCTGCGCGTAATCAAAAGTCAATAGCTTAGTTACTTTTTTTCCTTTTTAATGGCGGTTTGCCATTTCGACAGTTCTTCGAAAAGTAAAGACACCAAGCCGTCGCCCTTAAAGCCCGATGAAGTTCGCTGTACCTCGTCAGATCCAACAGCGATTCAGGTGGTGTTGTTTGCAAGATCACATAAAGCGCTTTTCTCTCTTCTTTCAACAAGTCTGTCTCCTCTTCGTCACTCGACCTCAGATCAGATCATTCATTTTCGTGTTCATTCAACCAGCTTGGTCCTGACCACTGTAAATTATTTGACACCAGTCGGGAATCTGCGATACCACCCGTAAGCAAGTCCGAAAATCACTCCCCGGGCAGTACCTCCAACGAAAAGGATCAGTGTCCCTTTGTATCTCCGTAACTCGGCTGGTCACGAAAATTTTCCGCCTGCTGGGGTCGCTCTTGATCCAAGCCAGTGTGATGAGAGAATTCGTCCGCAATGTATATTCGTACGGAATGTCTGCGATGGTCTTCTCAAGATATTAGTGCACTCTCGAAGATATGACGGCTCCCATAAGTTTCAGGCGAGGAAGCGTCTCCATATTGATTACCGCAACCTAAGCTCTTGCCAATAAAAACTTAGGTCGTTCAAGTGTCGATGGCTTCTTCGTTACCGTAGAAGTTTAGGCTAGTTGGTAAGCAAACATGATAAAAACAAAACAGCGCAAAGACAAGGACAAAGTAGAAGAAACCACAGGACACAACGCTGACCAAAAGGGTCCTTCTACGTAAATCAACTATATTCCTTTTACATCGGGCTCTTTTCAATGTTTGAGTTTGGATCCGTGTGTCCTGGTGACGCTTATAGCGGGCACGATTTGCCGCTCCCGCATGCTGGCCTTCTTCATTCGCCGGAAACTTCTGCCTCCAGATGTAAGGATCTTGTTTGGTCAGCGCTGTGTCCTGTGGTTTCTTCTACTTCGTCCTTGTCTTTGCGCTGTTTTGTTCTTCGTTACGTACGCTGCAGCTCCATATGCACTTGGGCTTGCGTCGCATAAAATATAAATCCGGGTGACCTTGCACTGCTTTCCTTCGAGTATAAATCTGAGGATGACAAGTGCATTCATTTTTGGCAGGTAACGACACCATTTTTGCTCTTCGTTCTTTAGATCCTCGGGTAGAGCACTGTCCCAGGTGATTCCTCTTGCCCAGCGTCTAAACAAATTGTCTTCACTAGGATTGTGAAAGGCGACAAGACCCCCAGGCGATCAAACGCCCAAGGTGCGGCTTGTAAAATAAATCGTTTAGTGCTATTATTCAACTCTAGGAATTTTAGCAGAGTTGGCAACGCTAACTTCAAGTCATCCATCCCTGGATCCCGGACAATGTCGAGAACCTTCATTTTTGTCTGTTCGAAGATATGCGTGTCACTTTTTGGATTTGTCCCTTCTCGAGGTAGCACATCTCTCAGTACTTGTGAATTCATCTCTTACTTTTGGAGAGTCATTCCTGAGTAGTGTATGATGGACTTGGCGTCATGGTATTACTTGATAGCTTTCTCATCGGTATCTGTGCCAGTAATCAAGTCGTCTACGTAGAATGAGTTGTGAAGTACGTCGGCCACTTCTTTCTTCTCTGCGGGCATATTTTTTCAGGTGTTGTAGGACCGTAGCCCTTAGAAGAAATGAACTACAGTTAGCACTAAAAGGAACCCTCGTCATCCTCTACGTCTGTACCTCTTCATTCTTAGAAGTCAAATACGGTAGATCTTAAAACCAGAGAAAACAGTATGCATATTTGACCTTTTCGATTGCGAATATTTGAAGAAAGGCCTTCTGGATGTCTGAGGATATGGCGAAACGGCTCACCTTGAATCACAGAAAAATCCCAAGAAGGTCTTGATAGAAGTTGTCTCCTTTCTCCAGACGTTCGTTCAAAGACTAGCAGCCAGCTGCGTGTGAGGATGCATTGAAAATGAATCGAAATCGTGTCGTTAGCAGATTTTCTCTGGTGACTTCATGGTGTTGCATATAAAATATTTTGCCTTCGTCACCAGCCGTCTCGTTCGGTACCACTCCTGTGAGATTCGCTTTCAGGTACTTTTTTATAGCTTCGTCGTAATGGAGTACTAGGAGTCAGACCCGTAGAGTCGTACACATAGCAGAGCTCGTTGGATAAACTATGTTCACACAAAATTAATAAAAACACTCAAATGGACGAGGGACAGACTCACAGTTCTCTCTAAAAACGTTCAAGTCGACGAGGGACAGACACTCACAGTTCTTTGAACGAGCAACGAGACATTTATAGGATGGGGAAAGTTGTGGGTCACAAAGTATGAGCGGAGGGTAAACACTGCACTGCTCGCCTTGCGGCAAAGTACATTCATTGATGTAACGATGTTGCTTCGTATGGATTTCAGCAACCTGGTAGTAGATGTTTGAAGAATGATGAACGAAAGGTCCCACCTTCGTTCATCTGTCTTCAAACCTCTGCTACCAGACTGTTGGAATCCAAATGTAGCACCATCGTTACATAATGAATTTATTTCGCCGCAAGGCCAGCAAGGCAGTGTTTGACCCTCCAGTCATACTTTGTGACCAACAACTTTCCCCCAGTGTATATATACAGGGTGTTTCACGAAAAGTGGACAACCTCGATATTTCGAAAACTACGCGTCGCAACAAAAAAGGCTTGTGTCGTTTTGGTCCTGGGCCAGGGGCCTATTTAGGAAAATTATTAAAGTTCAAGATAATTAAGTTGTTAATTATTTTCTCGTTATTAACTTTTTTATTATTGTGTTTAAGGGCATGGTTTCAATTAGAAAATTGCTAAGCATCATCGAAAAACTCTAAATCAACAAATTGCAGAACGATAGAAGGCACGCGAAGCATTTTACGGCCTCCTGTAAAACCGCACAAATTCGACGGGTTTTTAAGTTTCGGTTTGCTATCGGAGCGCATCTCGGCCCCGGCGGCACCGCGCCTCGTGGAGAAATAGTGCAACCAGCCTCTGCTGCGTCGCGCGATGACAGCGCAGCAGAGGTTGGTTGCACTATCTCTCCACGCGGCGACTTTCGTGTCGCCAACGAGTTTTTGTAGGTTTCGTGTGGGCGACGTGTCTTCGCTCAAGGACTTTGAAGGTCGACTGAACGATGATACATATAAGGCTTTCGCTTTAATAACGAAAGTCGTCTAGCAGAATGCACTAGCAAGCACTCCAATAGTTATGTTAAATAACAAGAAGATTTAATTAATTCTATTCCGTTGAGTTCTGGCAGCCAATACATCGGCCAGGCGGGACGATGCCTGAACGTTAACCTTAGAGAACATTTTCTAGGAGTCAACAACAGCACTTGGGTGAACTAGGTGTATACAAGTTGGATGATTTGATATATATAGATATAACAAAACCAACCGAAATAAATAGAGGCCACAGTACCTTTGACTTTTGTTTTAGATGAATTCCATGCAATGTCGGCACGCCGACAAGACAGAAAGGA